>CM031233.1:255417576-255477576 GCA_018340775.1 Taxus wallichiana var. yunnanensis
AAATGGGGAAGGTGGATTCACATACAAGTTAATAGCAATGTCAATTATGTAAGGCTTTACCCCTCCATAGTTTATAAAACACTTACACATAGAAACGTGCCTTCTTTCATTATGGGAAGTACAAGAGCCGTATTTGCATGAACTTTGAATATTGTTGTTTTCTGTTTCTTATGGAAGCTATAATTATTGACATTGAAAATAATATTATGCATTTGAGGATATTGTTTCAAAAATAGGAAATTGCACGAATATGATAGGAGGCACTACAATAATTTGCAACAACATTCTTCAATATTTATTACTCGGAAGGGTTAGAGAAGGTGCATCAAATACTTTCCAATTATATACATTTAAAGGTATTCTTCAATGAATTCATAGGTTTCTATTCAACTCGAAAATTATATATATATATATATATATATATATATATATATATGTATGTATGTATTTTTTTCTATTATTGATAAAAGGTTTTTGAGTAGGATCCTACTCAGATTACAAAAGGTATGACGGTGGGAACCACATTAAATGTGGTGCATGCAACAATAAATGATCTTTAATGTTATTGATGTGTTTAATTTCTCCATCATTGCGCCAAATATATATTTTATTTGATATTTTGATATTTTTTATTATTGGTAAAAGTTTTTTTGACTAGGATCCTACCGGACTACAAAGACCCAAACCCGGATACAACATTGAAGAGCAACAAAAACTCAAAAAAAACTACAAAGGAATATCGCAATGAAGAAACAGCAAGGTATTGCAATGAAACCATAGCCAAACCTCATCTAAACTTTAGCGAAAACAACAACAATACCGTGTAAGGCAAAACTACAACCTGAGTCTAAAAAAAGAGTCACCAAAAAAACACTGAGAATGAACATCACCATGAAACTATTTCATGATTTTGGAGAAAGTCTTCTTAAAAAGCATGTCCTAGCTTTGCCTTTTATATCTTTATAGATGGAATCACTCTTGCATTTGTCTTTTCCTTTATTTTCCTCCAGGAAGAAGAGTGATGTTGGAGAGAATGTCCATGTTGCCCTTGAGAATGGTGATTATGTCACATTGTTTTCCTTTGATTTTACCTTGTTCTTTCTCAATGGCAGAGATCCTTTTTCCAATTCTTCCAACAAATTATCATCCTTTTTCCACGTTCTCAATATCTATTTGGAAACCTGCGAACATTTAATTTAGCACTGGAATTCCTTTCTGAGCCATGTGATCATATCATTATGGAGTTCAACTTCATTCCTCGAGTTCCCAGTCATGGATTTTTTGTTAGTTGTATTCTTCGCACCCATAGCCAAAAGACTAAGTGTAGCTTTACACTCACCCAACAAAGAGAGGAGGGGTGGGAACATTGATAGGCTAACCACGACCTTCTTCTTTGCTAAGTATTCTATCGGACATAGGGGTGAAAGACATTTAGCCAGGACATAAGGTGGAGGAGGTTGATAGGAATAAGTGGGGCGGAGAAACAAGAGTGAAGTTAACTATAATCAAGTTAAGATGTTTGTAAATAAAAAAGATAACAACATGATGAAAAGGGTGAGCTCTTCGCTACCGAGAGACCAAATTGATGAATGTTCCAAGTAATGTAAAATGTATGGGAAAGCTAATAAAAGCATTACGATGCAACACTAAATGGAAGAAAGGAGTAACCTTAAAATGCCCTTCTAGGGTTAGGTATTTCATCAAAACCAAACTAACCTTATCATAAGGCTTTGGTAAGGAGTCCCTTAGAAACCCACTCTTGACATGGGATAGAATATCACTCGAGTTAAAGAAATTTGGATTCTTCCTCCGTCTGTCATTTTGTTCTTGAAAAACTTAATTCCTTTTAGATGGAGACTCGTGATATCGAAAATGAGCTCTTTAGTAATTGCAAATTCTCTGTTCTTATAGCTGATATTTCTACCCTTCCAATTCTTAACAAAATCTTGAGAAATATGGAAGTCATGCCCTCAAAATTTGTCCATAAAGTGGTTGAAACCCCCTTCTTCAAGATTTCCCAAAGCTCGACATCTTCCTTCCATTGGGAATTATTAATGGTTCGACCCAAAAATGAGGACACTGTGTGGAAAAACAATCGAGAGAGGGAAAGGAAAGAATAACAAAGGTTTGGGATCCACAAAAATAACAAAGAAAAAAACACATAACGCCTACAATATCGATGTTCTAAAACCACATTAATCCTTAAACAATTATCCGAGTAAAGTTGCAGCATTTTTTTTTGTTTTAAGTTACAAGGGTGTCAAACCCTAATATACGTTTAATTAATTTCTACTAGCAAAGTTACATTTCATAGGATAGATCCAATCTATATTATAAATTAAATATTCTTAATCCAGTTCTAATGTCAGTTTAATTATCACACTAGATAAGGGTTCAATAATCCTTTCACTAGGTTGAATAGTTTCTCTCTTGGGAATTAACATTCAATCCACATCTAATAAATTCTTATCCTTAGTTACCTTAGTGCACTTAAATTAGTTTCTTTAATGTCCATTGAATTAATTTACGAAATCATACTAGAAATAAATAACTTAACATACAAGAGTATTAATTGTCCCCATTCACCCATTTATACATACCCTTAAATTATTAAAAAACCCATAACATTTATTCTTACCGTAGTGCCAATTATATAAAATAAATAAAATAAAATAAAATGAAATAGAGTAATGCCGAGGAGGAAGTTGGTGGGGTGGTGGTTGTTTACGTGTGTGAGGAGTGGACAGAGGCATGTTCAGAGGTGGATACTGACTGTGAAACTCTATTTTTTACGTGCATAATAGTATATGCACTTTATTTTAGTTCTAGAAGCATTAACCACACGAAACTCAAGCTTAGCATTGTAAATTTTAGCGATAGTTGAATAGTTAACGAGGCAGATTTAAAGTAGATGGGAATCGGGGGTATACACAAAAATGGTTTTGTGATACGACTTTAGAGCTTAAAGCAAATGTAAATGGCAGGAAAAATCCCCAAATTCACACTTGATCCCAACCTTTCCAATTGTGCCAAAGCAGGAGCTTTAGAGAAAAGTTTCATTTTTTTGTTATTTATTGTTGATTAGCGCTAGCGAGAAGTGTGGTCCGTGGTTAGTAAGGATTCTAGGATTGTAAAAATGGGTTAAAACTTCATACACTCAAAGAATGATGTGTAACCATGATATCTTCTCCTTTTCCTTTATAAAAATCATCGATCTGGACTTGCATTTGTACTTGAAGTGATTTCAAGCTGCAAAGGAGGAAATAAAATATTTTTCTAGCACTTTTTTGATCTTGTATATAACATTGGCATTATTTTTGTGTTTGACCAAATGAAAAAAATGAGGAGATTCTCTATAATATATTTTGGCGGTGTTCGTAAGAATTGGGTTTCCTCATGGGACAACCACAATGTTTCCACAATGCGGCAACAAATAGGTCTCCCAACCCGATCAAGTTGCTCTTTCCTACACACTCCCTAGCCTATGCAAAAATATAGGATTCTGGAACAAGGTATGGACATCGATCAAAGCATAAATATGGAGGAATTTTGTCAAATGTTTTAGTTGGAAGTGACCTTTTCTGCTACACCACGTATGTCTCTACAAATATTTCTCTTGCACTCTTCCTCTACGTGAAATCCCCACCTTGTTGTTTCCATTCTTAGCATTATGTTGTGAGAGTCATGTGGGGTGGCATAGTTGGCCAACACATGGTGTCGTAGGAAATGGCTATATTACAAGTGCTCTGGGGAAATTGTAAAAAAAAACACAACATAATGAGGAGAATACGAAAGAAGTGAGTGATTCGGTTGGAAGTGTGGCCTTCCACAAGTTGTTTTCATCTAGACACACCTTTGGATTTTATGTTGATGGTGATGGGGATGGTGGAAAGATTTGCACATGGGGCAGCCATTCCTTTTGTTCATATACCTTGGGAAGCTTATTGATGCATTTGGTGCAAAATTCAATGACTCCACTCTCTGGCGGCTTCTTAGGTTGCAAATCATGCTCTAAACATCTTGTACTTGGTACTTGTCATCATGGCATTGGGATGGCTTGAGGTATCATGTTAGATGCAAACAGGGAGCGATAATCATCTCACATGAGAATGTGCTATTTAAAATCCACATTGAGAAAATATGTTAGTTATTTTGATACAAATGGTATGCAACTTGAAGAAATTATCAATTGTGGTTCTAATGACATAGTGTTTGTATAAGATGCAATAAGTGAAAAGGATTTAAAGGTTTTTGATAGTTACAAACATGAAAAAAACACCACATGAGATGAGTCGATTTTGTGGGAAGTTTGTTAGTGTTGTGGAGCTCTTCGTGCTTGAGGTTAGCGTATACATGACCTTGGACACTATATTGAATGACATAGATGGAGGGGTTGTTGGTGCATGCAAACTATTTGAAAGCGTTCTAAAAAAGAGAATTGGAGCCCTTGTAGAATGTGGGTAAATCCACTTGGAGCACCACTTTCCCTACGGGACGCTAATATTCTCCGGGCATTATCTCCCTTACCTTTTCTTTCGTAATTTTTGTAATTTGGGTTCTTCATTTACAATATATTAGAAACGTTAAACCAATAGATACTCATACAAATGCATATGTAACAAACTTTAAATAGTGTAAGAAATAAAACTTCACCTTGTGATTGACGAAACTAATTTTTAATTTAAACATTAAATGTGGTCACTACCATAACCTTTACGATGATAATAGAGTATTCAAATTAATTTCTCATATCTTACGGGTATCGGCGAGATTTAGATGATGTCATCAAATCAAACAACCTTTTTCCTACCTTGCAAAGTTAGAAAAGCGCAAATTCCAAAGGCTTGCAAAAAAAATCAAAGCCTCGTAAAGAGTTGTCAAACGTCGTATGCATTCCTTGTTATGTAGAGAGTCACGTCAAGCATTAGCTCGACCTCATGTGATTGTTTGCACTCTTTTCACCGGTTCTCTAGGAGCCCCATAACTTCGATTGCGATCTTAGGGATTTTTAAAACTGAAAAGTTGGCTTTCATTTTGACCCACCGTTTGAACCCTGAGAAACAAAATGCTTATCCACCTTTGCAAACCCCTAGTATTTTTACTAGAAAAGATTTTGGGACCTTCGATTTCGGGAAAACCACTATTCTTGATAGTTTGACAAAGGCATTTTATAGGCCATCAGCGGTCGTAGTTTGACTAGGTCAAACTGGACCAATTACTGAGCAGTGGGTTTAGAAAATTCATTGCCGTTTGAAAAGCTGTTTTGCTTGTTCTTAATTCTGTTAGTTCCCGTGAAATCTTGGTGTATAAGTGGAGACGTAGAAACTTACACATGGTGTTTTTTCCCATCAGAAGATAACATTCAAAAGTGGTTTCTTAGCCTTCGGGCCTAGATTGAACATTTTTACAAATAGCGGGAAAATGTAAAAGGAAAGTTATAGGACCTCCATCGGGTTACCAAACCACCATGGAAACTTCTTGACACTTGTGAATGATTGTTTGGGACTCTATCTTATGGCTTGTTGTGTGAAATTTGAGTTTTGGGAAAATAGTGTTTCTCTCTCTTTCTCTCTCCTTGGTTATGAAATGATGTGAAATGAAATGAAATGAATACATGTCTCGAAAAAAATTCTCTTTATAATTATTATTGTATGTAAATGGGAAACTGAAAACATTAATTATGCTAGATCTATGTGGATGTCATGCCAACAATTTATCGCTGATTTCATTCTCACATGTTTTTACTGAGGATGCAAGTAAGACGGAAAAACAACGTGGGGGTGATTCATTGTATATTGTTATACTTTTATGTATGTTAATAGAAGAAAATTGTTATGTAGTGTTATGTTATATTAAATTTAGTTATTGTTCAATTTGGTAATATGAATGAGATGCTAGTTTTAGGGGTGCTTTGGGAAATGTGCATGTAACTAAAGGTGTTCTTTTGATTCATATTTACATATGGGAAAAAGAGGGTTGGATATATATATGTTAAATGAAACTGTAGAGGAAATTCCAACATTTGCAAGTATGAAAAGGTTTATAATTGAAGTTCTATAATATTTTAGATGTCAGGGTTTAAGGGGATGTTCATCCACACATGAGTGTTATTTTGATCCTCAAATTTTTTATTGTAAAAGTTGGATATGTATGTTAAATGAATTTGAATTTAAAATATTGTAGTGCATTTGACTGAGTGTTCAATAGGCGATTAATTAATTAGTGTGTTGTATTCTTACCTTGTAAATGTAATAAAGATATCTAAATGAAACACTCAACCATAGTATAAGACTTGTGTATAACTCGCCTTTCTTGCGTGAATCATTTCAAGTGTGGAAAAATAAAACCTTAGGATAATATTCAATCACTACACTCAATGTCACCTTCTAGCTTAAGTAAATAAGATCCCTAGTTTGAATTATCAAAATAGTCGGTATGTTTAGCAACATCATCGTAAACCCAACGGTTAGGAACGACATGGTTAAACTATTTATGGTGTAAGCAGAGTAAACACTTCATTAGGATCCTAGTGGAATAACTTGTCTTGTGAAGTTAGATCTAGAAATCAACTTCATGATCAAAATGAATTCCTTGTGGGATCTAAAGCGACACAAATGGAACTAGTGAAATAGTTGAGCTATGACTTAAACTTTGGTTAATGATCCTTTTAGTTCATCGTAGATAAATGTGTTACCTTGGTTACTAACAACATATCACCTTGGTATTTTATGAAGGTTTTTAGCACAAATATTTACTCTCACCTTAAACTATATATATAGTTGGGGTGTAGATCCGTAGGTGCAAATTGGAATTAAACCAAACCTTGGCTAATTAAGGGGTTAACTTGTGGGTAGAGAATGGTAACTCCTTACAAATTAAATTTATTAGAATTATGTTGACTTTAGAGAACCCATGGAACCGGAAACTAGGTCCCGTAATCCTTTGTTAGGCCCTTTTATGAAACTAAGAATAAAAGAAATTTCACATGCGAGAATCATGAAATGCAAATACATGGGATCTTACCTTGAACACAAATCACTTATGGGTCATGTGTAGCTTATAATGCTTTCACTCATGTACTTCTACAAGATGTTATACAATACTTATGTAACTCCTTTTGTTATAAAACAATATTAATTAATAAAGAGTAAACATATAAGAGTGAAATGATGATTTGATGTTAGGAATAATGTAAAGTACTTATAACTCAATTAGATATTTCCTTGTGTTAAAAAATATGAAATGATTTGAAAAAATGTTGACTTGGAAATTTTGATGGATTGAATTAAGAACTTATGGTAGGGAAATAAAGATATGATCAAAAAAATTTGAAAAATCTTGAATCGCCAAATAAATATCTTGACATCACGTTATGGATATTGTAGGGGAAAAAAATTTAAAAGAAGATGTTCAAAAGAGCTTAACAACTTGAATTAAAACTTTGTAGGTTGCCAAATAATTATGTAATGGATTGTGAATAAAGAGCCAACTTGATTGTAAGTTGAATGTGAAATGAATTAAAGAATCGGTAGGTGGAAAAAGGATAAAATTTATTCTTGCACAATAATTTTCTTGGAATGTAAATCGCAACTACGATTTAATCATGGTAATGATGTGTCACACATTTTCCAACCCTTGAGTCCTTTTCTTGTGGTTGGGACATTTCTAGCATTCATTCATTGGGGAAAGTGTGGCATCGACATGTATATGGTGTTGTTGTGTGTCTATGTGAGTCTATGACTTATGTAAGTGTCTTGTGTGTTGTTGAGTTTCTCTTCTTGGAGCCCTTGTGGTGTTGTGTAGTGAGCAATGTAAGTCAAAAAAATAAATTATTCTAGTATTTTCACTATTGTATTTGTGGGTGTAAAATGTGGTCATTACATTTGGTATTAGAGTAGAGGTTCATTCTTTGGAACCTCACGGGAAAGATTGAGTAGTGATGATTTTGCATGGTGGTGGTGGATATTGGAAGAGTAATGTGATATATGTTGTAGTGTAAACAACATTGTAATTTTGATATTATGAATGCACATGTTGTGCATGTCACTTAGTATGTAATTTTTATCATATTGATGTGTTTGTGATGTATTGAAACCTGTGAAAGTGATGATTATGTTATACCCTGTATATATACCATGCGTAAGACGCTATGGTTAATGTGCACACATAACCATTGTGTTAGCGATGTAGTTATGTGTTATGTTGTGAACCCTACACCAAGTGAACCTAAGGGAAACCAGTAAAAGTGCATATTTGGAGTGAGGAACATGTACCATTGCCCGGTCACTCGATCCAAGTACGAGATAGGAAGTGGAGTCTTACATAGGCTGAAAACCCACTTTTGTTCGTTTGGTATGTATGGCACTTTCTCAACGGGTGTCATGCATATTGTGTTTCGTGAAACCTTAGGATAAGTAGATGGTGAATCATACTCTCTCTCTCCCTATATGGGTATCATATAGATTCAACCTAAGTGTAGCTATGACTATGTCGAGCCTTGTCGAAGTGGTGGCTTGATTCGAGATAAAGATGATGATAGTTTTATTATTTGATATGTTATTTTATGAGCCGAGGCTCGATGTATGAGTGTCAGCAACTCGTTGAGTACCTCTTTGGTGGCCGCATAAGGCCACATAAGTAATTGTGACGTGTTATTTCACTATATGTATTTTATTAAGTAAATTGAACACTTTCCTTTTCTTACTAGAACCAATAGTTTTCTTGGTTGACATGTTCTTATATTTTGGGCATTTATTTGGTTGTTGCACTAACATGTAGATTTTTGCACTAACCATGGCTAATTAGCCATTTAATTTTCTTAGTTTTAGATTTATGTATCAAGTTTAAAGGTTTATAGCCTAGCCCAAGGATTTGGATTTTTCCACTTGGCATTTGAATGGATTGTTATGTTGGTTCTAATGTCGTAATTTGTTGGAATAGGGTCATGGGATTCAACACGGAGTGGTGGAACCTATGGACCCATTTTTTTGTGTAGGGGTACGCCCCCAGGAGTTCTGAGATAACTAGTGGGTTATTGAACCATTAGTTATTATGTCACTTGGAGTTAGATATATATGGACTCTATGGGCCAAGGGACATAGGGTGTGACCTCTTTTGGTGAGTGAAAAAAAAATTATCTTTATTTTATTGCTTGAGGGAGGAATAAGATACTTGAGGGAGTCATAAAAGACTTCGAGGAGACATAAGATATTTGTGTGGGTGTGATTGATGCTTTTGGAGTTATATGGAGTTTCTCTATGACTCTTGGGAGGTATATATATTTGCTTTGTGATGCTTGGGAGGTATATGGAGTTGTTTTGTGATGTTTTGGGAAGTGTATGGAGTTGGTGTTATGATTTATGTGTACTTTTGTGAGTTGGTTTATTTCTTGTGATAGTGTTCCTATCTTGACCTTTGTGTAGCTATAGTTATGGGTTTGAGTTGTGTGAAACAATTGTATGTGTAAGACGTTAGGAATTCCATGTGTTATAGTATGTCATGATACGAGTACATTTGTGCCGGGGCATGTATATGAGAAGTACTATATGTGTGGATTATGTATATTATTCTATGGTTTGGTTGAGTTCTTGTGATGTGATGCTCTCGTAGACGTATGCGAGAGATATGTCTTGTGGACAATTAGTGGTGTGTTTAGTTATTGTGTCACATCGTGATGTCATTTATGTTGGGCACCCAGAACATAAGAAAACTAAAATATTAAGTAATGAAATATTTGAGATTTGAGGTTAGTAAATAGTGTTAAGGAAAAATGACTAACTAAGTAATAAACTTAAAAAAAAAAGAGGAGCGCAATCTTCACCGAACATTAAAATTTTAAGATATTACCAAATTTAGTTACTTCCTTGTGGTCATGTTATACCGAACCGTTGTTTATTTAAGCGACTTATGTCATTATTCACTTCCTTGTCTACGTACCCTTTGAGCTTGACGTTGTGTCATATCGAGGAAGATGATCTTATAAGGGGAGGGAAATGTAGTGCCAACTATATAAAATATAAATAAAATAAAATAAAATGAAATAGTGTAATGGCGAGGAGGAAGTTGGTGGGTAGGGTGGTTATTTGTGTGTGGCGGAGGTGGGACAGAGGTGAGTGGTAGGTGGATAAATCTGTGAAACTATATTTCTCCCTGCATAAAGTACATGTTATCTCTTGAAAGTGCACCACTGTAGAGAGAGATGGTGTAGGTTCTCTAAGCTTGCAAAATTTGATCTCTCTCTTTCGTAGTACAATGGAAAAGCCTTAGGTCTATGGGTATACCTATTTTGAGGTGAGTCTCCGGTATCAAGGCTAGTTCTTTGTTGATGTATGTTATTTGATTTACGGGGTTTAAGGGTAGAAGATGTGTAAAATAATTAAGACTAAGGTGATACACCAAAATTGTATGATTGGATTTTTGACTATATGTATAATTATTGATATGTGAAAGGATTCTTGGTAAACGAACCAACAAATTTTCTATAGAATTTTAAGGGGAAAAAACTTGAGGTATTGAGGGAAAGTATCACAATAATAATGCTAAGATAAACATGCACATTAATATCATGCGAAATCACTGAAATTTGCAAAAGGGTAAGATGATTAATCGGGAAATTTTCATTCACAAGACTAATAGAAACATACAAAAGACTATCAAAATGATTGGAAAGGTAGAAAATAATTCATACTGGAAGGAAAAAGCGGCAAAAAGTGCTTGAGTACTCATATATCCAAAAAGTCCTCCCTTGTGCTTGCGAAGCACACAATATATAGAAAAATAAATTTCACCCCTTCCTAACAATAGCCTAAGGCTTGTACTCGCCCATGCATCCTATTTTATCCTTTTTTAATAATAGATAAAGGAAAAAAATAGAACATGCAACTACAAATAGGCATTAATAGCCTTGATTATAATACAATCAAACTAAAGTTGGATTTCTATTTTAAGAAAAAAAAGGTGAATAATTTGCTAATAATAAGCTTGCTTCGAGAAAGTATCTTTCCTTGTGCATGTGAATTCGTCTTCTTGTGTGTTCTTTCCTCTTGTGAAGTATGAAAAAAATAAACTCCTTGTTTGTGAGTAAACTAATTGTAATACTTGCAATATTTGCAAAATAAACATCCATGCTCGATGGGGACCACTTGTCCATGTGCACATGTTACGATGTTGACCTTTTCTCCATCCCTCTTCCTCGGATTTGACCACCCTTGATTATCCGACCTTAGACTTTAGCACTAACATAGTCTAATGAATTCGACCCCCTTGAATACACACATGGTACATTATAATACTCGCCACTTTTGATTATCATTTCCTTGTCGGCTTTTGGATTATTTAAAGTGACTAATGTTTTCCTATTTTGGGTGATCATTATTTGATATGTATGGTTTATTTTCGTCATACCAAACTATGTTGATTGTGTAATATTATTTCATCATTATTCTTTGTAGCAATGGGTAATATTTGTAAACTTTGTAAGGTTTATGTAATGATCACTTTAAAACTTGTCCCCTCTAAATGATAGCTCGACCCTTCCGGGATGATTATGTCGGTGGCTCATTTTATAAATTAACTTTGAGTGGGGTTAGGGGTTTCTTTGCAGCATGGAAATGTTAGTGAATTTAACTCACATCGAAAGTTAATTAAATCACATTGAGTTAATTAACTCAGAAAGAGTTAAAGAAGGAAAAGGGGTTGAAACCTATCGTTTGGCATTTTTCACTTGAGATCCTCTTGAGTTAGTGAAGCTATGCTCAAATTTCATTACCGCCATTGATGAGATTTGTGAGCTCGGATTTTTGTAGCTGAGGACCCTCTCGTTTGCACATTGATCGAGCTCTACGAGTTGGTCGCCATAATTGTGCTTTGTGAGCTCAACTTTTATTTGCTCTTTTGTTCTATCTTTGATCTTCTAAGCAAGACCATTACCTTCATTTATTTTATATGTGTTTTGATTGGAGTTTTGGAAAATGAAAGTGGAGGTCATGTATCACCAATCCTTGATCATGCTTTGAGTGATTTTTAGTTTCTTTGTTTCATCGACCAATATTAACACTGTGATGGGTTTTCTGAGCTTGTAAGCTTTTTAATCTCCATAGAGGGTCGTTATTTCTTCATATTTGTACGTTTTTCAATAGAGTGTTTATGGTCAATCAAATTTGAAACCGCCGATGATAAAGGTGAGTGAAATACTCTGCGGTCAGAATCTGCATTGTGACTTTTAAATCTTTGCCGGTATTTTGAGTTATAGGTATTGTATTTTGCTTTGATTTTCTTGAAACAAAGACATATTTGAGTCTTTATTATTTCCATCCGGGTTTTCTCTATTTGTGCATTCTTTTTCTTTAATTATAGATCCAAACATTTTTCCATGTGGGTAATTGAAAACATGCTTATATCTACTACTCGGGATTTCGTTTATTAAGCGCATCCATTTGATTTCTTGTGGTAACCCATTTTCCTATCTCCTGTCATGGATCTCCTCCTGGGATTTGAAATTGAAGATCTCATCACTTATTGGATGTATTTCTTAACCACTTTGAGTGAATAAAGAGTATTCTCATTTGCAAAATTTTTATATGAGAGCTCGATCTTTTTGTTGATTTTCTCAAATTTGAGTAGTTAAAGCTTCATATCTTGATCTAGATTTTGTGGTTCATATTACACCTATTATCGTGCATTTTCTCACTTATTTAATGGCTTAATTTCTTACGACATGATGTAAAAGCTATTTTTGATTTCTCTACCATTCAAAAGCTGGGCTCTGCTATGTTTTAGCATCATTATTTCCCTTTATACATATACGGTGAAGAATCGATCTTGTTTGTTCATTTCGTTCAACACAAGATTTGAAATCATTTCACAAGTTTGAACATTAGTTCGTCATTTTGAGAACCTAGGTTGTCATATTTACTATGGCTAGCTATTTTGTAAAATTTATTAGTTTTCTATCTCGTACCTTCTTCAATAAAGAGCATATCATTTTGATCATCTATTTGATTTTATACATGTTCCTTTGGTTGTTGATCATGCTTTATAACATTTGACCCCCGAAATGTGATGATCTTGAACTCTAAATTTGATCGTCTTTGTTGTAACCTTCTTGAAAACTGGGGTTTCGAGTATTATTCACTCTGTGGCATTGTTTTCTTTGCTATTTTGCTTCAAAAATAAAAACTCATTTAATATGTTATTGAAACCTTACGGTTGTTCTAGAGTACTTTAATGCTTACTCTAATCTTTCTTGCATGTATGCCATATGATGATCATTCATGTCCCTTGTGTTTTCTATAGGTGACATCAACTCGCTACTTTACGAGAGATCTTTTCTTTACCATTGATGGGCTTGCAGAATTATGAGACCTTGATAAAAGCTTCCATTGATCTCTGAGTAATAAGTTTTGTAACTCATGTCCTGTAGAGTTAAATTGACTTCAAAATATGATACTGTGTTTGATGAATTATGAGTTTGTCATTCTCTACAAATATAGGTTTTGTATATTACTTCAGTCTGTTCTGAAATCCTTGGCTCGATTTTTGTATTCTGGAAAATCAATTCTGTTATAATTCATTGTTTAGGATCAACTTGATTCTTGAAAATTCTGTAGCACCCCTTTGAGAATACTTGCTTTAATCCTTTTCCAATCTGAGATCACTTGAAAATTGAAATTCCTTCTGAGATGAGTTCTTGAATGCCATTGGTTTCTCGTTATTATTGGAAATTTCCATCTCAAAATAATAGTTATAATCCATTAATCATTTTGGGAGCATAAATGAAGTTTTGTATTGGCTAAAATGAACTTTTTTCTTACGTAGTGCTTGATGCATGCTTACGAAAACTTTGATTTGTAATGCAATTTGGACATCTGTATTCTTATTTAAGCGAAAATGATCATGATCTTTGTATTTTAAAATCTTTGTATTTTTACTTTGTGAGTTATAAATATTTTTTTATGTTCTTGGTGAAGATATTTTTGTGACTGTAGTTACACTTGTACTCTGAGAAGTGATATAGTATCTTGATTTATTTATGCACTTGTCATACATGCTTCATTCGAAAACTACAAAAATGGTTGAACTTTGTTATATTATCTTGAAACTTCACATTTTTCGGTTATTTAAGCTATAATGAATGCTCCAAAATACTTCAATTTGATGATTGAAAGTGCAATCCATTTCTTTTACGGTTAAATACTGCATTTCCCTTTTATTACAAAGCATTGATATGCATGTTGGAAAATTCGTAAATGTCCATTTTACATGGAGAATCCTGTCGAAATTTCGAGAATCTTCTCTTCATTCTGTTTCAGTTGTAACCATTCTTTTCAGTGAACTTCAAATTCTTGAAATCTTATTTTCTCCTTAGTTGCAAATTGAAAAGTATACTTCTATTTTCCAGTCTCTTTTCTCGTATTGTATCTTCTTCCATTTCTGAGAAAATACTGAATTTGAGTTACAATAGTCCTTCTTTCCAGCATGTACTTATGGTTTATCTAATTATTCTTGGCTACAACTTGTACCTGTACACTTAAGAAAACAATTAGAAAAATAGGTAGGATTTTTGCCTCTCTTGTGTCCGTGTTTCTTCTTTTCTTTTCTCTTTCTTATTTACTGAGTGAGTAAAGCATGTATTTAGTTTGATCTTCACGTAAATTATATCTCCTACTTTAAAGAGATTCATATGCACGAACTAGGACAATATAATAATATGAATTGATCTCGAGCTCGTAATTCGTGAGTTTTCTCTTTTCTTCTCTTCAAGTACAATGACTTCTACATGAAGATGAAGAAGGAAAAAAAGCTGGAATGGAGATACTTCAAACAATGAAGAAAACCCCAAGGCAATGATGGGTTCACTCATACTCCTTTACTTTCTTTTTCATGCATGTGTACCTCTTATTTCAGTAGTTGTATGTTACTTTTCATTAATCCCACAACTTGTGTGGGAACATTGAAATTCCTTATGAATAAAACATTGAATTTTGGAAATGAGTTGTGTATTTCTTCTTGCATTTCAGCTTTCTATATGGATTATGATGAACTAAACAACTCAATAATATAATTGAATGTCTTAATCATGAAGGAAGAAAATTTAAGAAAACCTATAAAATCCTAGTAATGAACTCTGATTTTTGCAATATGCACTTATGTTTGTTATCCGAAAACTCAACATTTCACCTATTATGTGACTGAATGTCTTCATCAAGACAACACAACTATCCTTTGGGGCCTTGCGTTCTTTTTGAAGATAGTCATGAAATTACAGATCGCATGATCTGTTATGTTTTATAATAACACACATAGCTACAGATTCCATTTAATCATTAACTAATTCAATAGTAACAATAATATCAAAACTCCCTTAGCTTAGGTATACTTCACCAATGCCTTCCATCGTAATGAAGTTTTGAGTTGCCCATTTTTATACAAGTGCAAAAATTGTCAACATTTCGGTGATCTGCAAGGGGAAAGCTACCTGCTAGCTTATAGACAAGTGCTTTGCTCTTGTCCATTGGGCATGGAGGCCAAACATGTAACAAAAATCTACCTTTCTAAAAGGTCCAACCCTTCCAAAATGAAACTAAAACTGGAAAGGATCCGACAAACTAGATCATGTGCACGAATGCACTTAGTGAATTGAAAAACAATGCAAGGTGCATAAATTGCACTTATTGAAGGGAAATCCTACTCTAACAATCACTGTAAGATTTTCAATAACAATGTTTGAGAAACATACCATTCATAGGAATGGGAAGTTCCTCTCCATTCAGCTTCAAAAGCTGAAAAGTATTGTGTTCTTTGCAAGCTGAAATCATGTAAGGGCCACTCCAGATTGTATCAAACTTTTTGTGTCTTCCTGGATTTATGCACGATCAACATCCCACTTTAACACAATATCTCCTTCATTGAAGATTTTGAATTTGGATTTCTTATCAAAATTCTTCTTCATCTATTTCTGATTCTTTTCCATATTCAAATGGGCTTGATCTCTTAGCTCTTGTAATTCCATTAACTCTACATAACGAACCTGTAATGGTTCATTCTCAAGCAGCTCCATTTGATGCAGCAAATCTAATGTAGTAACTCAACTAAAATAGGAATTCTTGCTTCTTTTCCATACACAAGTTTGTATGGTGATCCCAAAGTGCTGAATTCAACATTAGATGTCAAACTCTTGGATTATCTTTGAGTGTCCTACGATGATCCTTAAAAGATTCTTGTTAGTACTTTAAGCTAAGCCATTACCTTGCAGGTAATAATTAGATGAAGAACTTAAGTAAATTCTAGGGTTGACAACCCAATCTGTTATCTTTGCACCATGAAACACTAAAGCATTATTTGATATGATAGTTCTTTGGAACACCAAATTTGCAAAATATTCCTTCATAAAAGGATAGTATCGAAGATTCATTAGGATCTTTCAAGGCTATTGCTTCAGTCCACCATGTAAAATAATTTGTAGCAGTTAAGATCCATTTGTGTCCTTATGACAAAGGTGGCTTTATCATGCCAATAAAGTCAAGACCCACTACATATAAGGTACAACTTTTAATCTGAAATATCTTCATCTATTTTTGTCCATACCTTCCCGATAGGTGCCATGTTGTAGATAATTAACCAAATCAGTCATCCATCTTGATTCTTGAATCTCATAAGCAAGTTCAGGTTGCTGATTTTCTAGTTAAACCATGACTTCTAATTGCTGATAATCAATTTTAGCATGTTATTTTGAATCATCTAGCTCGTAGTTTGTTGTTTTTCCATATCGTAATTAGATGTTCACACAAGCCTTTCCCTCGATCTGTCTTCGCAACTCGGATATCAACATCATATTCCATGACCTTTGTTATCGAGTTTGCTCTTTTCTCGTTCAATTCTTTATTTAGTAAGAAAACTTTCACACTTGGTTGAGAAACAAGAACATGGATATTATTGTTCGAAAGAATGTATTTGAAATTCTTTAGTCCTCTTACTACTGAAAGTACCTATTTTTCAAGGAACGTGTACCTTGTTTCGTAATCATGCAAGCTTTGTCCGAAGAAAGCAATAGGCTACTCAATATTTTCATCATTGACCTGAGTTAGTATGGATGAGATTGTTTCAGCTCCTGCAAGTGCATACATTGTAAAATATTTATCAAAATTTGGATTTGCAAGAGTAGGAACTTGAGAGAGCTAATTTTATTGATTCAAATCCTTCTCTCCCTTCACTAGTCTAAGAGAAATTTTTCTCTTTCTTTAGCATAGCTGTCAATGGTTTAACCAATGCTACAAAATTTGGAACAAATCTTCTAACAAAGTTGATTTTTCCAAGAAAAATCTGTAATGCCTTCTTATGATGAGGTAATGATAGCTATGATATAGCTTCAATTGAAAGGATCAATTGCTAATCCTTTCTTGGAAACAATATGACCAAGCAATTTACCTTGATGTATTGAAAAGATAGACTTTAGCGGATTCAAAGATATCCCGAATTGTCTACATAAGCTGAAAGGTTAGCCTTAGATGTATTAGATGTTCTTTTGGATTTTTTGAGAATATGATAATGTCATCTAAATAACCAGATGCATTTATTTAACAAGCTACGGAAAGCCATGTCCATTACATGTTGAAATGTTGCACCATCATTTGAAAGGCCAAAAGACATCCTTTTCTAAGCATAAGTACCCCATTTAGTGGTAAACACTATTTTGTACCTATCCTCTTCCCTGCGGACTAAAATCTAATTGTATCCACTATAATCGTCCAAGAGAAATAATCTATCTCGCACTAGAAACTATTCTTAAAATCTGATCCATATTTGGGAGTGGGTAATAATCTTTTAATGATGTTTTATTAAGATCTCTCGAAATCTACACATAATCTGATTTCACCATTATTTTTCCTAACAGAACAAGATTGGTTACCCAACTTGAATGCTTAATCGGAAAGATAATACCTAATTCAATCAACTTAGATAATTCCTTCCTCATTAGAGGCTCTATTTTGGGATTAACATGCCTCTTCTTCCTGTCTAACCGATTTAGATTTTGACTACAATTTGATAGTATGTTATGCTAAAGTGGGATCAAATCCTTTCAGTTCTTGGTATTTCCAAGCGAAAACATCTTTAAATTCCTTGCAAAGTTTAATGAATGACTGTTTTTACGGTAAGGAACATACCTTTCCAAGAAACAAATTTTTCCCTTCATCAACTAAGATCTCTTCATAATTATGAGCATGTGTTGACATTTTAGTCTTGACCTTTCTTAACTGATCTTCAGTGCTGAAGATGTCTTCTAATGTGACTAGACCTCGAGGTAGTTTATTTGTCATTAATTAAACAATCTGGTCACCGTATAAATCTTTGTGATTTATCACGATTTACTACGAGAAAATTTAGCTTCTTCTTTGTAAAAACTCGTAGATTTGGTCATCACTTTTAAAAAATTGCCAATTTGAATCATTATCGGTGTATCAAAGGTCGACAATTAGCTTTATATGAGGCTAAACTTTCTTGTTCTCTATCTATTCCAGCACTTCAAAACTAGAACCAACTACCGCAAGTCATCGCATGCTTATTTTCGAGTTCTAGGAATAGATCGAGTATTAATAGCATCAAAACCTTCCATTAAGTATGAAAATTTGTGTCTGTAAGAATTCATTAATGGATTATTACAAACATTAAAATTCTTTACTTGATTGATAACCAAATCGAGAATCACCAAAAATTTGTAATGTGTTGATACCTTTCTTTTGGCCCAAAGCAAGCCATGAATTAATGCTTCGTACTCGGCTACATTACAAGTGCATGAAAATTGGAGACTCAAAGTTGAGAAATACCTTTCATTTTTGGGGAAGTGTGCATCAAACTTGATCCTTGTCCTTTTTGTTCTTAGCTCCATTAAAATGAACCTTCCAAATCCCTTCGCCTTTGAATCTTCTGTTTTTGACAACAAGCAAAGTGGTGTATTTTGTTCATGCATACAATACACACTGAAAATATGTTCTTTGAATTCCTTAAAAGGACCGTGAGCATGTTCTTCCACTATATTTTCATCCATAAACATGTTATAAACACCATCTAATGCTGAAACATGAGCTACTTCATCAAAATCAAACTGATCTAAGGCTGAATAATTAGCCACTGCATTTGGAGAATGAGGCTCAATGTGAAATCTGGCCAATGGTTCTGAATTGATATTAACCTTAGTGCCAAAAATGTGTAGTGAAAAATAAGAAGGACCAATCTGAAGAGAGATAACCTCCTATCTTTGTTGTGAAGTCTCTAGATAAGCATAAAGAAAAGTATGGAGGTAAATCTACAATAGTAACATCTTACAGAATAGAAACATTTGGACAAGCATGTAACGATACCTCTAAATTCTGATTACACCAAATGTATTAGTTGTAAATTCATCAAGCTATAAGAGACTCTTATCGTAGGCTCATACTATAGACCCAATTTCTTTGCAATTTATTTTGGCATAAGCGTGCTACTTACACCACTATCCACCATGCAAATATGAACTAGATGTTCTCCAATAATCAATGATAGATAAAATGGTGGTGGCTTCTTGATGTCATGAGTATTCAAAACTTTCTCGAACCATCCAATTAACTTCTTTAATGCGGTCTTTTTCAAACGTTCCGAGGACCATGTCTACCTTTTGAACTTCGTTTTCTATTGTTTTTGAAGAAATTTGTAGCTTAGCTATTCATGAGAAAGTAAATCTTGTTGTCAGGGAATGCTTAGAGTGTCCCACATTTAGATGTTAACATTATGATTTTTCATTATATCGACAATGTTAAAGAAACAATAGTGTGTGTTTGGTCGTCTTCTATGTTTAACCCGTGCAAGTTGGAAATTGATTTGTTGTAAGTTTACCGTTGTTCGGAAGACTTGGATCCTAAGATTCTGATCTATATCAGTTATGGCTGTGATGAGATTGGGTTGGGGCACGATTGGCTCGAATACATATTCCCTGGGCTCTCTAGGTCCTATGATTGTCATACAAAAGAAATAATGTAAACTAAATGCAGCAAAATAAAATTAACTATGCGAAGTATATCTATAACATATATAAATATTTTTGTTATTTTTTGATGAATTTTATAAATGAATTTGAAGGAGCAGCTATTTTAATATATCTAGAAATTGACAATTAACCTAGTGACAAATTTTAAAACAAACAAAGTAACCGAGTATAGCTACTTGCCTGTGCAGTTGTAAATCTATTCTAAACAATGAAATAACTGATCTAATCTATTTGAAAGACTCTCGATCCTACCTCAGAAGTGAGGAAAGAATCATAGTCTCTCAGAAACTATCAATCCTCATAGCTTCCCTGGCAATATCGAAAGTAAAATTGACTGAAATAAAGTGATTGGCTACTCTATTTGATATGCTTTTAATTTAGAACTTTGAAAGCTAAAACTGGATTCTGCAGAACAGTGGTGAATCCGATGATGTGTGTGATCTTGTCCCCTCAGTGTGACCTCCTCGCTCCTTTGTGTTCACGTGGATCTAGAAAAGCGTGTAATGCTAGCATCAACAAAAGTAGATATTGGGACAAAGGTAGCTTAGGATACAGACTGAATACAATGCGAGTAGGAGAGAGATAGCGCAAGAGTACAGAGCTTGGCTTATGTAATTCCTAGCGGGATTTATTACGAGTCATGCAACATAAAACATCCAGAACCTGAAACTATCCTACTTGAAGAACAAAACCTGCAACTTTAATGGCTTCCTATTGAAAATAAACTACTCTACTCCAATGGATTGGATGAAATATCAACAACACTTGCACAAGATGGATATGTGGCTTCCTAACAGCAAAACAACACTAACTAAGCATGCAATGAAAGAAACTAAGAATTCTAAGCAAAATGAAAGACTAATCTATTGCAATGAGAAATTCAGAGGAAAATTTGAGGGGCCATTTGCTTGAGCACAAGCCAACTATTTATAGCATTTGCATTTACCCAAGGTAAAAACCAAATTGAACTCTTAAACTATAAACAATGGCAAAACACTATTCCAGGGAACCAGAATCATTAATGCAAGCCCAAGGTGGTGAAAAAAAGTTGGTAAACGTTGAAATTTACGTGAGTCATGATAAAAGAGAATTTCGAAAACGTAAAGGACCGCCGCCCGAGTAGGGTGGTGGTTAAAGGACCACCACCCTAGTCGGGGCAAGCGGTCACGAGCCACCGCCAGCGGGCGGCGGTTTCATAACTTAAGAGAAAAAGGAAAATAAAAGAGGGGAAAAAAAGAAAAGTAAAGTGCTCGGGGGGCTAAGCGGGGCATGCGGGATGATAACGCTTGCGTACTTGGAGATCTTTTCGGATCCCGAACACCTTGCGAGGAGACTGTATCATCATTGGGGTACGTGTTACGTTGTTTCGATGGTGCGGTACCATACACTTTGGGTACGTACGGGCACCACGTGTCTTAACAAAGTGCACATTCAAAGGTGAGGCCGAAAGTGGAGACTCACAGAGCACACGGCTTCCACATGTCGCTTGACGCATCTTCAAAGATAAATCTAAAAGTGGGTCCTTAGACAAGTGCCAAGCCTCCACGTGTCCAGTCGGATATATGGCCTCGCCAAGCAAAAGGACTTGGTAAAAAATATAAAGGAACAAAGCAAAGCCGTAGAAGAAGCCACATGTCAGCTCAACGCAAATTCAAAAGAAGAATCCAAAAGTGGTCCCCAAACATGTGCCAACCCTCCACATGGCCATATTCCAAGTCAAAGTAGGGAGGCGGGTCTCCGGGAGTAATTTTAACATTTTGGCTTCATTTCCAAGAGATATAAAGTATAAAAATGAGTCATGCCTCCGCCAATGCCCGATGAGCCACGTGTTAGGCCTAAATTATATGCAGGCAGTGGGCCTTGAGTGATTTTTCCCAAATAGAAAATGCCGACCAAGTAGACCCGAAGATGGTTTTTTAACAAAAGGGTATTACGGGGCTATGGAGAAAATTTTGCATTTTTGTATTTTTATGCCAAAAAGGGGGAAAGTGAATTTCGGGCCCGTAGACCCATTCTGCTAATTGGTTTCTGCCATTTTTTGTACGGACTCGATTCAAATGTTCAAATAGACATCTTTTGATCCAGTGCCCGGAATCTAACAAATTTGGCACCATTGGAGAGATCTCAACCTCATCTACACTGTGGAGATCTGAAACTTTGATTTTTATAAGGTTAGGTGAGGGAAAAATGGAAAACATATTTGTTTCATTAATGTAGCATCCATTTACTCAAACAACCAGATCAAATTTGATTTGATCCATCATTCTTCCTCCTTCAACATGTCGAACAAGTAATCAAGGCAGATTTGATAGATTATGGGTGGATTTGTAGGGGTATTGATGGCCGGTAGCTGAGTTTCAAATTAGTTTTCCCACCTCTCTCCTTCTTCTCTCTGTGTTGCATCTACTAAAGAAGGAGCTTAACTCTGTAAAAAGGGTTGGACAAGTTTTTTTGCACTCTCCCTTCTTCCCTTGTCTACAAGAAAATTTTTGGAGTTTCCAAACCTCCCATTCAAGTTGTAATGCAAGATTTTTCCTCTTGGCCACTATAATGCATTGTATCAATTTTTGGAGCAATAATATATGTCTGTGGATGATTCTTGACCCTCTCATGTGTTTATTGTTTCCTTCTGATCTCTCATTGTAGTTTGGTTATCTGTGCATGGCATTTGCATTACATTTTTATGGTCTGTGTTAGCTTGTAAAACGAGTGTTTAACATTCCTTTGGTGCATCACCTCATTATCTTAGGTTTATTTTTGTATCTTCTCAACCCTATTTCCTTAGTAAGATAGAGTAGGTTTTAGAATAGATCCTCTGTAATTTATTTGTGTGCACCTAAACAGAGGAATAGGAACTGACCTTAATCCAGAGAGCTCTCTCAACTCACAAGGTCCCACACTTTGAGAGATGCTCCATGTTGTGAAATCACACTGAGAGTCTCAACCTATATGGTTGCAAACATTGTGTGGAAGTCTTTGTGATTCGCACTAAGAGTTTTGGCATGCCCGGTGGGACCAAGGGTCTCCATTTTTATTATAGCAGGATTGATGTGCACTTGTGGCAAGTTCTTGGCTTTTAAGAAGCTCGAAGTTTCACATTTGACGACTCCAAAAGAGACATAATCCACTACTTTCAACAATCCAAGATTTTCAAGTTCATGAGAAGAATATAAACAAGGTCAAGAACTAGAGAGGAGGGACTATTTGTATATCTCCATTTATCCCCAGATAGAGCAAGAAGGGGAAGAAGATCCCAAAGGTCTCCATCTCCACCAAATAGAACCTTGTCAACACCTCCACCGAGTAGGCCATTCATTTAATCAACAAGGGTTCCTAGGACAATCATAATGGCACAACCACCCAACCCCTATGTTGAATTCACCGGCAGTAGCCCACTCACTCTCAATGCACAAAATCTAGTCACGGTTGTAGCATTAAATAACATCCCATATTTCTTTGGAGAGAACCAAAATTCTCCTAGTGACCACATTCAAGACATTGTAAATGTTTGTGCGAGTTCATGAGATCAATGAGATGTACATTATAGTCAAATTATTAACCTCTTCACTCAAGGGAAAATCTTCACAATGGTTTAGGAGTCAAACAACAAGATCTATTCGGACTTGGGACCGTCTCTGCAGAGCTCTTCACTGACCAATTTGGGAAAAGGGAGATAATCTATCCTTGTTGGAGCATTTGACAACCATCAAGAGGGCCCCTAATGAGTAGCTAAAAGATTTCAACTTCATATTTCAAAGGACATGGGATAGGATTCCATTGGGCATGAGGCCCACAGATGAAGGTTCTTTCTTATAGTTTCTTAGAGCTCTAAACTTTGATATTGCTTTAATGATTCAATTAATGGGAGGCACCACCTTACCTATAGCCTATAAAATTTCCGTTAGAGATGAAAATTATCTAATTAAGGCTGAAAAACTTGCTCCTAGGCCACCCATGCCTCTATACTGAGAACTAGGAGATCTAAGCACTAGTCAAACCCACACATTAGGTCCTATACCTACTCCTAGGAATCAAATTTTAGTTGAATCCTCTACCTCGTGTTATAGCACTTCAAAAGAGCTTCAAGAAGTTATGAAACATTTGTAGAACCTATGGAATGAGCTAATGACTATCAAAAGGCAGCAAGCTCAAATTACTAGGCCATATCACCTTAGACTCAATATCGGGCTAGACCACCAACTCAGAAAGTGCAAATCATAACCAAAACCAAGGACAACCTCAAGCTGCTATGCCTTTCTAGTCATATGATCCAAACATAACTTCAACATCAAGGGCCTTGGTTCCAACACAAAACAACATTACACAAAAATATGACGGTGTTTCCCATTCAATCAGCCTCACAACCGGTAAATGTGTTTTAATGGTGCACTAAACTAGGCCTTGATGGTATAGACCATTGGTGTGTCCCAAGAGTCTAGTCAAGAGGAAAATCAGTAGTAAGAAACTCAGCAAGAGGCACCTCCAAGTGATACTATGCTTGTCAATTGGTAGGATGAAAATTTATGTGGTATGAATTAAGCCCCTTCTCAAAGTGTGGCT
Source organism: Taxus wallichiana var. yunnanensis (assembly GCA_018340775.1). Lineage (NCBI taxonomy): Eukaryota > Viridiplantae > Streptophyta > Pinopsida > Cupressales > Taxaceae > Taxus > Taxus wallichiana. Next base: position 255,442,154 of record CM031233.1, read on the forward strand.
ACCAATACATGATCCAACTCCCAATATGTAGAGTGAGCCCAAGCCACCTTCTAAACCCACCAAAGAAAGGGAAACAAAAGGATAGCTCAACCCCATTTAACATCATTGAAAAAATGAAGAAAACAAATGTGAATATTTCAATGTGGGAGTCATTGGCCATCCTAGGGTAGAGAGATTTGTTACAGGCTACTATAGCCAATTGGTCAACCTCAAATCAGCTCCTCAAACAACAAGAGAAACTGCTTACTAATGTGGCTCGGCCGAAGGAAACCATGGAGGAAAACAAGGTAAGAATCTGAAGCCCCCTCTGTTCTATGTTTCATTGATCATTGGAGATAAATTGGTACATAATTGCATGATTGATTTTGGGGAAAGTATCTCTATAATGCCAAAACAAATAGCTGATCAGCTAGGTCTTCAGTACAAATTCATCTCTAGGGGCACAATGTAATTAGATGGGACAACGATAACACTGGTTGGAGTAATCAAAGATTTTATCCTCACACTACATGCCTGCTCCAATGTGATCGTATTAAAAAACGTATCAGTCATAGACTTGCCACCACATTTTGCATTGTGTTTATCAAGAGACTTCACCGCTAAAATTGGAGGCTATTTGTCTTCTGATTGGTTGCACATACTTTTTAGAACAAGGTATGGAGCTAAGGCTACAATTAGATCGAGCCCATTGCATATTACCATATTGAGTTTTATGCACCCATCCCGATCAATGCCAATTGTTTAGCCTTCGATCAAGAGGACCTCCTAAGCACTTGTGAAGTAGATACCAATGTGGGGTGTATCCCAAAATTGACTGGACAAGTGGGAAAACAAGAAGCATGATTTTGACCCCTATAAGGAGATGGAGGAATCAGAGCTAGAATTCTCTGCTTTTGCGGGAGGAGAATCATCCTCTTCTTCGACATCATTAAGCTAGACCACAAAGATGAATATGAAGTATGGCAATTATTATTCAATGGCTCAAGAAGTAGACAAGGAGCTGGAGGAGGAGCTATGCGTGTTCCCCAAGGTATGAATACTACTCAGCCTTCCATTTCCAATTTGCTTGTTCAAATAATAAAAAAGAGTATGAGGCTTCGGTCCATGGACTGAATTGGGCAAGGAAAAAGCGGGAATAAAGAATTTGCAAGTGTTTAGCAATAGTGAGCTAGTTATGAATCAAGTCCAAAAATGATGCCAAAAATGATCTCATTAAAGAGTTACAAGAACCGAGTATGAGACCTCATCGAGGATTTCAAAGAATTTAACATCAATTCCATACCGAGGAATAAGAATGAAGCAGCAAACAAATTAGTAGCAATAGGGGCAGCCTTTGACGTTATGGAGAGTATCAAGAGTGCTAAATCTCAGCCCCATATCAAGTTGGTCGTGAGGCCAGTTGTCCTGGACGACAACACAAGTTGGCAAGTCTTTAAAAATGATCAACAAATTGTCAAATTTCTCTAAGAAGTAGTTGAGTTATCCTCCAAGAACCAAGACAAACTAGAGTAGTAGTATGGTGATCAAATGGTGCAGCTCAAGACCAACAAACTACTAAAGGGTCTTATCACTTTGTAATCAATCTTAAACCCAAATGACCCATTCGAAAGGAGAAGGTGAATATTCAGGTAAAGGGTGAAGATTTAGAGCCCATTTTCATAGAAGAAGGAAAAACGTTGCAGATTGGCAAGGTAAGCACTCAACAAGAAAAATATGAATTCATTCAACTTTGTCAAGAATTCCTAGATGTCTTTTCTGGACTTACAAAGATTTAAGAGGTTTCAACCCAAAGCTAGCACAACACACTATCGAGCTAGATCCAGGATCTAAGCCTTTCAGATAGAAGAAAAGGCCAATAAATCCTCACATTGAGCCTCTCATGAGGAAATAATTGAACAAGCTAATTGAGGCCAACATCATCTTCCCTATCAAGCACTCAAGTTGGGTTACAAACTTGGTGCTGTAAGGAAAAGAAATGGAGAAATCAGACTGTGTGTGGACTTTTATGATCCGACAGAGCATCACTCAAAGATAATTACCCACTTCCATCAATGGAACATATCTTACGGAGTTGTGGTGGCTCGAGAGTTTTTCATTGCTAGATGTATATTCAAGCTATAACAAGATAATGGTGAAAGAGGAAGACCAATTTAAGATAGCCTTCATCACCAAATGGTGCATATATGTTTATAAGAAGATGCCATTTGGACTATCAAATGCTGGAGCAAGATTTGAGTGAGCTATGGACATGGCATTCAAAGGATTAATCAACAATATTGTCTGGTGTATCTAGATGATATCACCGTCCTCTCAAAGAATGTAGCAAACCATCTCTTTCACCTTAGACATGTATTCTAGAGGTGTAGAAGGTTTGGGGTGTCATTAAACCCAAAAATGTGTGTGTTATTATCTCATGAGGGGAAATTATTAGGCCATATTGTCTCAAGAGAGGGGTTGACAATTGATCCTAAAAGGGTTGAAGCCATCGAACACTTCCATTGCCATAACATAAAAAGTCTTTCTAAAGATTCTTGGTAAGGATAATCTTTGTTCACGAGGTTTGTACCTAATTTTCCACTCTTGTGAAGCCTTTAAAAATGATTTTAAATAAGATCCTTGCATTTAAATGGACAATGAGAAGGAAAAGAGAGTTTTGAGGCCATCAAGCTCGTAATATCACAAGCCCCAACTCTCATTAACCCAGATTTCTTAAAAGACTTCATGCTATATGCTTTTGGGGGTCACACACCATCTCGGCCATTATGGTCCAACCCAACAAGGAAGGTTCAAAATAACCCATAGCTTTATTCAGTCAAAGCTTGGAGGACTACGAGGTAAATTATTCTTTCATTGAAAAACATGTCCTTGTTGTTATTAGGAGCTTGAAGAAGTTCAAACACTTGGTCTCAAATAATAAGATTCAACTCGCTAGTATCTCATGCTATGTGCTATGATTCTACACTAACAGGCATCTCATAAGAAAGAAAGGAAAGCTCATAGCCTAGTTCATGTGAAAGTAATTGAGGATAGAAAGGTGGTGGGTATATATTTTCCTAAAATTTTCCTTCAAGAGTGATATATTTCATCACTAATTTACAAACATTTGTCATCTATCGGGAAGTTTGTTTCTAACTCGCCATCAAAAACAAGTGGATTCTTTCATTTGGTCGAAGAAGGTGGAAATTTCATGATTTATATCGTTTTAATATTTAAAAATATTAATCCTATCCATGGGAATACCAGTGGCCTCAACAATGGATTTTTCAATCACAAAAATCTCCATGCCCTAACCAAAACTCTACGCTTATCCCAAGCTTTAAAAATTCAAGAGCAAGAGAAGGGTCATTACCTTTCAACCTTTTAATGTATTCAGAGAAACCACCTCTTTTGAGTAGACATCGACCGTTGCATCTGTTTGATTTCGATAAGAAGTGGGCTCGGTTCTAATACTGATCTCCCTCATGGTTCTATAGCAATTCAAGATAGTTCATTCAAACACTTCTTATGGTTTCTTTCCCACAAGTTTTAATTTTCCTATCTAAGGCCTTAATTATCATTAGGAGTCAACTTCGATGATACATTTTTTGATATGTGAAATCCTTACAATTTTTATACCCCATAATGCAGAAATTGCCTCGGCATAGCTATTTGATAGGTTCCCAAGAGGTCCAACATAATCTTTGATGCAATTTCCCTTGTGGTCTTGTATCGACTACCACCATCCACTTTACCCTCTCTCAATTTTGATGACTCGTAAAAACTTAATTTGGACCAGTCACCGAAGGAGGTTTCTATTTCATTCTTCTTCTATCCTTATTCATTTTATAATTGGTTCCTTCTTTGGAAGGATTGATCTTTAAGGCCTTTAGCATAATTTTTTTCCTCGAATATGATTCCATCCATTTACGCTTGAGAATCATGATGTTTTCCTTTAATGAGATAAATAATTGTTTTACTAAGGGAAAAATTATTAATTAATGAGATAAATGATCATTTTCATAATCACAGCCCAGAGGTATACTTTATATGTTGCTTTTAAAAATCATCTAGCTAAGATTGATATGTTACTCAACCAAGCACAAGTCAAAGCATGACATATAATAATAGTTATCAAGATAATATTTTAGATATAATTTTAAGTCGATTAGAGAATATTAATTCGAATCCCAAGAATATTACAACAAATGGTCGAAGGATAAATATCTAGTGGACATTGCCAATCTTGAAAAGATAAATCTCTTAAAAGTATTATGAACTACAACATTCAATTTTAAATCATATTTTTTATTACTTTCAATTTTTAATAATATGTTTGAATTGATCTCAAATTTTTATTCGTTCCAGTCCAAATATGAAAATCTAAAAATTCAAGCAAGGGTCCTCCAGGTTCACTTGGATAAAGCTCGTAAAAGTTTATCCACAACAATTCAACTTAAGCAGACTATTATTTCACTTACCAAACAAAACAAGATATCTTTGAAGAAGATTATAAAAGAGAATGACATGGACGCCAATATTTTTTCAAGACAAAGGAAGATGGAGATCCTTCTTTTCTATCCCCTGGAAATGCTTCAAATGAAGATGAAGCAATTGTGATTAACTTAAATATTGTTGTAGAGGATATTTTCAATTATGGAATTCTCAAAGCTGGGAATAGTGAAGGAAAAACCACACATAAGTCACAAAAGAAAAGGAAAAGGAATCTGGGAGTGGGGAAGATGTTTGAATGTATGCGTATTTTTTGAAAAATGTTGACAAATTTTTAAAGTTGAAAAATGTTTATTTCTATGTTGAAACTTGAATCTTCGTTAAAGTTGAAGAATATTGTCTACTTTTATAAGAATTTCATTTAGTTTTTCAACAAGATATGCTTGCAAATTGTAGTGGTTTTCATTAAATATGTTTCATTTTCTATACAAGATGTTCTTTTAATGGTTTTCATAGAATTTGGTTATGTTAATATCAATGTATGTTTGTGAATTTGGATTATCTTACATGTGTTTAAGTATTATAATGGAATCTAGTTAAAAGCGTCATGGAACACAATGATAATAGGATATGTATAGAAAGATATGAAATGAATTTATAACCTATACATACATACACACACACACACACACACACACACACATATATATATATGTATGTATATATGTATGTATGTATGTATGTATGTATGTATGTATACATACATATGTATATATATATATATATATATATATATATACATATACACATACATATGTATATATGTATATATATGTATGTATGTATGTATGTATGTATATACATACATACATACATGTACATACATATATATATATATATGTATATATACATATGTATACATATGTATGTATATATATATATATATATATATATATATATATATATATGTATGTATACATACATACATGTATACATATATATATATATATATATATGTATGTATGTATATATATATGTATATAACAAAGGTTTGGGATCCACAAAAATAACAAAGAAAAAACCTATAACACCCACAATATCGATGTTCTAAAACCACATTAATCCTTAAACAATTATCCGAGAAAGTTGCGGCATTTTTTTTTTTTAAAAAGTTAGAAGGGTGTCAAAACCTAATATACATTTAATTAATTCCTACTAGAAAAGTTACATTTCATAGGATAGATCCAGTCTAGATTATTAATTAAATATTCTTAATCCAGTTCTAATGTCAGTTTAATTATCATCACTAGATAAGGGTTCAATAATTCCTTTCACTAGGTCGAATAGTTTCTCTCTTGGGAATTAACATTCAATCCACATCTAATAAATTCTTATCCTTAGTTACCTTAGTGCACTTAAATTAGTTTCTTTAATGTCCATTGAATTAATTTGAAATCATACTAGGAAATAAATAACTTAACATACAAGAGTATTAATTGTCCCCATTCACCCATTTATACATACCCTTAAATTATTAAAAAACCCATAACATTTATTCTTACCTTGTAGTCCAGCTATATAAAATAAATAAAATAAAATAAAATGAAATAGAGTAATGCCGAGGAGGAAGTTGGTGGGCGGGGTGGTTGTTTACGTGTGACGGGGAGTGGACAGAGGCATGTTGTAGGTGGATACGACTGTGAAACTCTATTTTTCTGTGCATAATAGTATCTGCACTTTATTTTAGTTCTAGAAGCATTAACCGCCTGAAACTCAAGCTAGCATTGTAAATTTTAGCAGTAGTTGAATAGTTCAACGAGGCAGATTTCGTAGATGGGAATCAGGGTATACACAAAAATGGTTTTGTGATACGACTTTAGAGCTTAAAGCAAATGTAAATGGCAGGAAAAATCCCCAAATTCACACTTGATCCCAACCTTTCCAATTCGTGCCAAAACAGGAGCTTTAGAGAAAAGTTTCATTTTTTTGTTATTTATTGTTGATTAGCGCTAGCGAAGTGTGGTCCATGGTTAGTAAGGATTGTAAAAATGGGTTAAAACTTCATACACTCAAAGAATGATGTGTAACCATGATATCTTCTCCTTTTCCTTTATAAAAATCACTCGATCTGGACTTGTATTTGTACTTGAAGTGATTTCAACCGCAAAGGAGGAAATAAAGGATTTTTCGGCACTTTTTGATCTTGTATGCATAACATTGGCATTATTTTTGTGTTTGACCAAAAGAAAAAATGAGGCGATTCTCCTATAATATATTTTGGTAGTGTTCGGAAGAATTGGGTTTCCTCACGGACAACCAAAATGTTTCACTGTGCAACAAATAGGTCTCCAACTGATCAAGTTGCTCTTTCCTACACACTCCCAAACCTATGCAAAAATATAAGTTCTGGAACAAGGTATGGACATCAATCAAAGCATAAATATGGAGGAATTTTGTCAAATGTTTTAGTTGGAAGTGACCTTTTCTGCTACACCACGTATGTCTCTACAAATTTTTCTCTTGCACTCTTCCTCTACGTGAAATCCCCACCTTGTTGTTTCCATTCTTAGCATTATGTTGTGAGATTCATGCGGGGTGGCATAGTTGGCCAACACATGGTGTCGGGAAATGGCTATATTACAAGTGCTCTGGGAAATTGTAAAAAAACACAACATAATGAGGAGAAGTCGAAAGAAGTGAGTGATTCAGTTGGAAGTGTGGCCTTCCACAAGCTGTTTTCATCTAGACACACCTTTGGATTTTATGTTGATGGTGTTGGGGATGGTGGAAAGATTTGCACATGAGGCAGCCATTCTGTTTTGTTCATATACCTTGGGAAGCTTATTGATGCATTTGGTGTAAATTCCAATGACTCCACTACAATGGCTTCTCAGGTTGCAAATCATGCTCTACACTTCTTGTACTTGGGACTTGTCATCATGGCATTAGGATGGCTTGAGGTATCATGTTGGATGCAAACAAGGGAAATGATAATCATCTCACATGAGAATATGCTATTTAAAATCCACATTGAGAAAATATGTTAGTTATTTTGATACAAATGGTAGACTTGAAGAAATTATCAATTGTGGTTCTAATGACATAGTGTTTGTATAAGATGCTGATAAGTGAAAAGGATTTAAAGGTTTTTGATAGTTACAAACATGAAAAAAACACCACATGAGATGGTCGATTTTGTGGGAAGTTTGTTGGTGTTGTGGAGCTCTTCGTGCTTGAGGGTTAGCGTATACACGGCCTTGGACACTATATTGAATGACACAGATGGAGGGGTTGTGGGTGCATGTAAACTATTTGACAGAGTGCTAAAAGAGAATTGGAGCCTTGTAGAATGTGGGTAAACCCACTTGGAGCACCACTTGTGCTACAGACGCTAATATTCTCCTGGCATTGTCTCCCTTACCTTTTCTTTCATAATTTTTGTAATTTGGGTTCTTCATTTGCAATATATTAGAAACGTTAAACCAATAGATAATCATACAAATGCATATGTAACAAAATTTAAATAGTGTAAAGAAATAAAACTTCACCTTGTGATTGATGAAACTAATTTTTTTAATTTAAACATTAAATGTGGTCACTACCATAACCTTTTACGATGATAATAGAGTATTCAAATTAATTTCTCGTATCTTCTGGTATCGGCTAGATTTAGATGATGTCATCAAATCAAACAACCTTTTTCCTACCTTGCAAAGTTAGAAAAGCTCAAATTCCAAAGCCTTGCAAAAAAAAATCAAAGCCCCGTAAAAGAGTTGTCAAACGTCGTATGCGTTCCTTGTTATGTAGAGACTCACGTCAAGCATTAGCTCGACCTCATGTGATTGTTTTGCACTCTTTTCACCGGTTCTCTAGGAGCCCCATAACTCCGATTGCGATCTTAGGGATTTTTTTAAAATTGAAAAGTTGTATTTCATTTTGACCCACTGTTTGAACCCCGAGAAACAAAATGCTTATCCACCTTTGTAAACCCCTAGTATTTTTACTAGAAAATATTCTGGAACCTTCAGTTTCAGGAAAACTAGTATTCTTGATAGTTTGACAAAGGCATTTTATAGGCCACCGGTCGTAGTTTGACTAGGTCAAACTGGACCAATTACGACGGTGGTGGGAGAAAATTCATTTCCGTTTGAAAAGCTGCTTTTGCTACGAATTCTATTAGTTCCCGTGAATTCTTGGTGTATAGGAGGAGACGTAGAAACTTACACATGGTGTTTTTTCCCATCAGAAGATAACATTCAAAAGTGGTTTCTTAGCCTTCGGGCCTAGATTGAACATTTTACAAATAGCGGGAAAACGTAAAAATAAAGTTATAGGACCTCCATCGGGTTACCAAACCACCATGCAAACTTTTTGACACTTGTGAATGATTGTTTGGGAATCTATCTTATGGGTTGTTGTGTGAAATTTGAGTTTAGGGAAAATAGTGTTTCTCTCTCTTTCTCTCTCCTTGGTTATGAAATGATGTGAAATGAAATGAAATGAAAACATGTCTCAAAAACTTCTCTTTATAATTATTATTGTATGTAAATGGGAAACTAAAAAAATTAATTATGCTGGATCTATGTGGATGTCATGCCAACAATTTATCGCTAATTTCATTCTCACATGTTTTTACAGGATGCAAGTAAGACGGAAAAACAACGTGGGGGTGATTCATTGTATATTGTTATAATTTTATGTATGTTAATAGAAGAAAATTGTTATGTAGTGTTATGTTACATTAAATTTAGTTATTGAAATTTGGCAATATGAATGAGATGCTAGTTTTAGGGGTGTTTTGGGAAATGTGCATGTAACTAAAGGTGTTCTTTTGATTCATATTTACATATGGGAAAAAGAGGGTTGGATATATATATGTTAAATGAAATTGTAGAGGAAATTCCAACATTTACAAGTATGAAAAGGTTTATAATTGAAGTTCTATAATATTTTAGATGTCAGGGTTTAAGGGGATGTTCATCCACACATGAGTGTTATTTTGATCCTCAAATTTTTATTGTAAAAGTTCGATATGCGTGTCAAATGAATTTGAATTTAAAATATTGTAGTGCATTTCCAGTGTTCAATAGACAATTAATTAATTAGTGTGTTGTATTCTTACCTTGTAAATGTAATAAAGAGATCTAAATGAAACACTCAACCCTAGTATAAGACTCGTGTATAACTACCTTTCTTGCGTGAATCCTTTTAGTGTGGAAAAATAAAACCTTAGGATAAAATTCAATCGCTACACTCGATGTCACCTTATAGCTTAAGTAAATAAGATCCCTAGTTTGAATTATCATCATAGTCGGTATGTTTAACAACATCGTAAGTAAACCCAACGGTTAGGAGCGACATGGTTAAACTATTTGTGTGTGTAAAGAGTAAACACTTCCTTAGGATCCTAGTGGACTACCTTGTCTTACGAAGTTAGATCTAGAAATCAACTTCATGATCAAAATGAATTCCTTGTGGGATCCAGACGACACAAATGGAACTAGTGAAATAGTTGTGCTATGACTTAAACTTTGGTTAATGATCCTTTTAGTTCCTCGTAGATAAATGTGTTACCTTGGTTACTAACAACATATCACCTTGGTATTTTATGAAGGTTTTTAGCACAAATATTTACTCTCACCTTAAACTTGTATATAGTTGGGGTGTAGATCCAGTAGGTGCAATTGGAATTAAACCAAACCTTGGCTAATTAAGGGGTTAACTTGTGGGTAGAGAATGGTAACTCCTTACAAATTAAATTTATTAGAATTATGTTGACTTTAGAGAACCCAAGGAACTGGAAACTAGGTCCCGTCATCCCTTGTTAGGCCCTTTTATGAAACTAAGAATAAAAGAAATTTCACATGCAGAATCATGAAATGCAAATACATGGGATCTTACCTTGAACACAAATCACTTATGGGTCATGTGTAGCTTATAATGCTTTCACTCATGTACTTCTACAAGATGTTATACAATACTTATGTAACTCCTTTTGTTATAAAACAATGTTAATAATGAGACCATAATGCAATGTAAGAGTAAAGCATACAAGAGTGAAACATGATTTGATGTTAGGAATAATGTCACTCTTGGAGTACTTATAAGTCAATTAGATATTTCCTTGTGTTAAAAATATTATGAAATGCCTTGGTGAGATCAAATTCGAGAAAAAAAGATATTTATAAATCTAAATAAAATTTCTTGACTTGGAAATTTTGAATGGATTCAACAATTTATCAAACTATATTAACTATGGTAGGGAAATAAAGGTACCGTGATCAAAAAATGTTTTGGAAAAATGTATCTTGAATCAAAATCTACCTCAAATCCTAATATTTCTATCTTGACATCACGTTAGATTCAATATTGTAGTAAGGGAAAAAATTTAAACATTGAATGAATGTTCGAGAAACATAAGCTTAACCTATGAACGAGTGAATTAAAAACTTTGTATGAAATTTGAAATATGCCAAATAATTATGTAAGTTATGGATATTGTCGTAAGAGATAAAGAGCCAACTTAAAAGGTTGAATTGTAAGTTGAATGTGAAATGAATTAAAGAATCGGTAGGTGGAAAAAGGATAAAACTTATTCTTGCACAATAATGTTCTTAGAATGTTAATCGTAACTAAGATGTAATCATGGTAATGATGTGTTGTGGGTTTTCCAACCCTTGAGTCCTTTTCTTGTGGTAGGGTCATTGCTAGCATTTATTCATTGGGGAAATTGTGGCATCGACATGTATATAGTGTTATCGTGTGTCTATATGAGTCTATGACTTATGTAAGTGTCTTGTGTGTTGTTGAGTTTCTCTTCTTAGAGCCCTTGTGGTGTTGTGTAGTGAGCAATGTAAGTCAAAAAAATAAATTATTCTAGTATTTTCACTATTGTATTTGTGGGTGTAAAATGTGGTCATTACATTTGGTATTAGAGTAGAGGTTCATGCTCTGGAACCTCTGGGAAATATTGGAGTCGTGATGATTTTGCATGGTGGTGGTGGATATTGGAAGAGTAATGTGATATATGTTGTAGTGTAAACAACATTGTAATTTTGATATTATGAATGCACATGTTGTGCATGTCACTTAGTATGTAATTTTTATCATATTGATGTGTTTGTGATGAGTGTATTCACTCTCCTTTAAATGTGTATTCAATGAAGAGTTCACGCATGATGTGCTTCCTTGGTGTGTGTGAAAATAATGTTGTTGGGGATTGTAGAGTATTGGAGTTTCTTGTTATCCTATGGTATTTAGGTGTGTTGATGTGTTGTATGACATAATTGGTGTATATTGAATTGGATTGTATCATGATGTTTCCACCATGTTGTGATGAATTGTGTATGTCACCATGTTATATAGCAATTAATTTTATGTTGTAATGTTACTCATTGTGTTCATCATACATATTATTTGTGTAATATGTGATGGTTCATGTCGTGATTTAGGGACATAAGGTGAACGTATAATCCCTATTGTATAGTGCTTGCACTTCAGGTGAATTATGTGGTAATGCGATGTATTGAAACCTGTGAAAGTGATGATTATGTTATACCCTGTATATATACCATGCGTAAGACGCTATGGTTAATGTACACACATAACCATTGTGTTAGCGATGTAGTTATGTGTTATGTTGTGAACCCTACACCAAGTGAACCTAAGGGAAACCAAAAAGTGCATATTTGGAGTGAGGAACATGTACCATTGCCCGTCACTCGATCCAAGTGCGAGATAGGAAGTGGAGTCTTACATAGGTGAAAACCCAATTTTGTTCGTTTGGTATGTATGGCACTTTCTCAACGGGTGTCATGCATATTGTGTTTCGCGGAAACCTTAGGATAAGTAGATGGTGAATCATACTCTCTCTCTCCCTATATGGGTATCATATAGATTCAACCTAAGTGTAGCTATGACTATGTCGAGCCTTGTCGAAGTGGTGGCAGCTTGATTCAGATAAAGATGATGATAGTTATATTATTTGATATGTTATTTAATGAGCCGAGGCTCGATGTATGAGTGTCAAGCAACTCGTTGAGTACCTCTTTGGTGGCCGCATAAGGCCACATAGTTATTGTGACGTGTTATTTCACTATATGTATTTTATTAAGTAAATTGAACACTTTCCCTTTTCTTACTAGAACCAATAGTTTTCTTGGTTGACATGTTCTTATATTTTGGGCATTTATTTGGTTGTTGCACTAACATGTAGATTTTTGCACTAGCCATGGCTAATTAACCATTTAATTTTCTTAGTTTTAGATTTATGTATCAAGTTTAAAAGTTTTATAGCCTAGCCCAAGGATTTGGATTTTTTTCCACTTGGCATTTGAATGGATTGTTATGCTGGTTCTAATGTCGTAATTTGTTGGAATAGGGTCATGGGATTCAACACGGAGTGGTGGAACCTATGGACCCATTTTTTTGTGTAGGGGTACGCCCCAAGGAGTTACAGATAACTAGTGGGTTATTGAACCATTAGTTATTATGTCACTTGGGTTAGATATATCTGGACTCTATGGGCCTAGGGACATAGGGTGAGTGACCTCTTTTGGGGAGTGAAAAAAATTTATCTTTATTTTATTGCTTGAGGGAGGAATAAGATACTTGAGGGAGTCATAAAAGACTTCAGGGAGACATAAGATATTTGTGTGGGTGTGATTGATGCTTTTGGAGGTATATGGAGTTTCTCTATGACTCTTGGGAGGTATATGTATTTGCTTTGTGATGCTTGGGAGGTATATGGAGTTGTTTTGTGATGTTTTGGGAGGTGTATGGAGTTGGTGTTATGATTTATGTGTACTTTTGTGAGTTGGTTTATGTCTTGTGATATTGTTCCCATCTTGACACTGTGTAGCTATAATTATGGGTTTGAGTTGTGTGAAACAATTGTATGTGTAGATGTTGGGAATTCCATGTGTTATAGTATGTCTATGATACGAGTACATTTGTGCCAGGGGCATGTATATGAGAAGTACTATATGTGTGGATTATGTATATTATTCTATGGTTTGGTTGAGTTCTTGTGATGTGATGCTCTCGTAGACGTATGCAGAGATATGTCTTGTGGACAATTAGTGGTGTGTTTGCTTATTGTGTCACATCGTGATGTCATTTATGTTGGGCACCCAAGAACATCAGAAAACTAAAATATTAAGTAATGAAATACTAAGATTTGAGGTTAGTAAATAGTGTTAAGGAAAAATGACTAACTAAGTAATAAACAAAAAAAAGGAACTGCCAATCTTCTTTGAACATTAAAATTTTAAGATATTACCAAATTTAGTTACTTCCTTGTGGTCATGTTATACCGAACCGTTGTTTATTTAAGCGACTTATGTCATTATTCACTTCCTTGTCTACGTACCCTTTGAGCTTCGACGTTGTGTCATATCGAGGAAGATGTTCTTATAAGGGGAGGGAAATGTAGTGCCAACTATATAAAATAAATAAAATTAAATTAAATGAAATAGTGTAATGGCGAGGAGGAAGTTGGTGGGTAGGGTGGTTATTTGTGTGTGGCAGGAGTGGACAGAGGTGAGTGGTAGGTGGATAAATCCTGTGAAACTATATTTCTCCCTGCATAAAGTACATGTTATCTCTTGAAAGTGCACCCTGTAGAGAGATGGCTGCAGGTTCTCTAAGCTTGCAAAATTTGATCTCTCTCTTTCGTAGATACAATGGAAAAACCTTAGGTCTATGGGTATACCTATTTTGAGGTGAGTCTCTGGTATCAAGGCCAGTTCCTTGTTGATGTATCTTGAACTGATTTCTGGGGTTTAAGGGTAGAAGATGAATGTAAAATAATTAAGACTAAGGTGATACACCAAAATTATATGATAGATTTGACTTACTATATGTACAATTAATATGTGAAAAGATTCTTGGTAAACGAACCAACAATTTTCTATAGAATTTTAAGGGAAAAACACTTGAGGTATTGAGGAAAGTATCACAATAATAATGCTAAGATAAACATGCACATTAATATCATGCAGAAATCACCTGAAATTTGCAAAAGGGTAAGATGATTAATCAGGAAATTTTCATTCACAAGACTAATAGAAACATACAAAAGACTGCAAATGATTGGAAAGGTAGAAAATAATTCATACTCGGAAGGAAAAGCGGCAAAAAGTGCTTCAAAGTACTCATATATCAAAAAGTCCTCCTCCCATGTGCTTTGCAAAGGCACACAATATATAGAAAAATAAATTTCACCCCCTTCCTAAAAATAGCCTAAGGCTTGTACTCAGCCCATGCATCTTATTTTTATCCTTTATTTAATAATAGATAAAGGAAAAAAATAGAACATGCAACTACAAATAGGCATTAATAGCCTTGATTACAATACAATCAAACTAAAGTTGACTGTTCTATTTTTAAGAAAACAAAGGTGAATAATTTGCTAATAATAAGCTTGCTTGTTGAGAAAGTCTCTTTCCTTGTGCATGTGAATTCGTCTTCTTGTGTGTTCTGTCCTCTTGTGAAGTATGAAAAAAATAAACTCCTTGTTTGTGAGTAAACTAATTGTAATACTTGCAATATTTGCAAAATAAACATCCACTGTGGGGACCACTTGTCCATGTGCACATGTTCTGATGTTGACCTTTTCTCCATCCCTCTTCCTGGATTTGACCACCCTTGATTATCCGACCTTAGACTATAGCACTAACATAGTCTAATGAATTCGACCCCCCTTGAATACACACATGGTACATTATAATACTCTGCCACTTTTGATTATCATTTCCTTGTCAGATTTTTGGATTATTTAAAGTGACTAATGTTTTCCCCTTTTGGGTGATCATTATTTGATATGTATGGTTTATTTTGGTCATACCCGACTATGTTGATTGTAGCAATATTATTTGATCATTATTCACTGTAGCAATGGGTAATATTTGTAAACTTTCTAAGGTTTATGTAATGATCACTTTAAAACTTGTCCCCTCCAAACGATAGCTCGACCCTTCCGATGATTATGTCGGTGGCTCATTTTTATAAATTAACCTGAGTGGGGTTAGGGTTTCTTTGCAGCATGGAAATGTCGGTAATTTAACTCACATCGAGTTAATTAACTCACATTGAGTTAATTAACTCATTGAAAGAGTTAAAGAAGGAAAAGGGGGTTGAAACCCTATCATTTGGCATTTTTCACTTGAGATCCTCTTGAGCTAGTGAAGCTATGCTCAAATTTCATTACCGCCATTGATGAGATTTGTGAGCTCGGCTTTTACTGTAAAGCAAGGACCCTCGGCTACACATTGATCGAGCTCTACGAGTTGGTCGCCATAATTGTGCTTTGTGAGCTCAACTTTTATTTGTTCTTTTGTTCTATCTTTGATCTTCTAAGAAAGACCATTACCTTCATTTATTTTATATGTGTTTCGATTGAAGTTGTGGAAAATGAAAGTGGAGCTCATGTATCACCAATCCTTGATCATGCTTTGAGTGATTTTTAGTTTCTATGTTTCATCGACCGATATTAACACTGTGATGGGTTTTCCGAGCTTGTAAGCTTTATAATCTCCGTAGAGGGTCGTTATTTCTTCATATTTGTACGTTTTTCAATAGAGTGTTTATGGTCAATCAAATTTGAAACCGCCAATGATAAAGGTGAGTGAAATACTCGAGCCAGTCTGCATTGTGACTTTTAAATCTGTGTATTTTGAGTTATGGGTATCTGTATTTTGCTTGATTTTCTTGAAACAAAGACATATTTGAGTCTTTATTATTTCCATATGGGTTTTCTCTATTCATGCATTCTTTTGCTTTAATTCTAGATCCAAACATTTTTCTGATGTGGGTAATTGAAAACATGCTTATATCTACTCTGGGATTTTGTTTATTAACTGCATCCATTTGATTTCCTATGGTAAC
Organism: Taxus wallichiana var. yunnanensis; assembly: GCA_018340775.1. NCBI lineage: Eukaryota > Viridiplantae > Streptophyta > Pinopsida > Cupressales > Taxaceae > Taxus > Taxus wallichiana. The sequence goes on from CM031233.1 coordinate 255,458,468, forward strand.
CCATTTTCCTATCTCCATTGTCATGGATCTCCTCCTGGGATTTGAAATTGAAGATCTCATCACTTATTGGATGTATTTCTTAACCACTGAGTGAATAAAGAGTATTCTACTGCAAAATTTTTATATGAGAGCTCGTTTTTGTTGATTTTCTCAAATTTGAGTAGTTAAAGCTTCATATCTTGATCTAGATTTTGTGGTTCATATTACACCTATTATCGTGCATTTTCTCACTTATTTAATGGCTTAATTTCTTACCTGACATGATGTAAAATCTATTTTCTCATTTCTCTACCATTCAAAACCGGGCTCTCGCTATGTTTTAGCATCATTATTTCCCTTTATACATATATGGTGAAGAATCTGATCTTGTTTGTTCATTTCGTTCAACACAAGATTTGAAATCATTTCACAAGTTTGAACATTAGTTCGTCATTTTGAGAACCTAGGTTGTCATATTTGTAAAATTTATTAGTTTGGCTAGTACTTCGTAAAATTTATTAGTTTTCTATTTGATTTTATACATGTTCCTTTGGATGTTGATCATGATTTATAACATTTGACCCCTGAAATCTGATGATATTGAACTCTTAATTTGATCGTCTTTGTTGTAACCTTCTTGAAAACTGGGGTTTCGAGTATTATTCACTCTATGGCATTGTTTTCTTTGCTATTTTGCTTTAAAAAATAAAACTCATTTAATATGTTATTGAAACCCTTCTGGTTGTTCTAGAGTACTTTAATGCTTACTCTAATCTTTGCTTGCATGTATGCCATATGATGATCATTCATGTTCCTTTTGTTTTCTATAGCCGACATCGAACTGCTACTTTCTGAGAGATCTTTTCTTTACCATTGGTGGGCTTGCAGAATTATGAGACCTTGATAAAAGTTTCCATTGATCTCTGAGTAATAATTTTTGTAACACATGCCTGTAGAGTTAAATTGACTTCAAAAATTTGATACTATGTTTGATGAATTATGAGTTTGTCTTTCTCTACAAATATAGGTTTTGTATATTACTTGAGTCCATTCGAAATCCTTGGCTCGATTTTTGTATTCTGGAAAATCAATTCTGTTATAATTCATTGTTTAGGATCAACTTGATTCTTCAAAATTCTATAGCACCCCTTTGAGAATACTTGCTTTAATCCTTTTCCAATCTGAGATCACTTGAAAACTGAAATTACTTCTGAGATGAGTGCTTAAATGCCATTGGTTTCTCGTTATTATTGGAAATTTCAATCTCAAAATAATAGTTGTAATCCATTAATCATTTTGGGAGCAGAAATGAAATTTTGTACTAGCTAAAATGAACTTTTCCTTCGTAGTGCTTGATGCATGCTCTGAAAACTTTGATTTGTAATGCAATTTGGACATCTGTATTCTTATTTAACTGAAAAATATCTCCTTTTGCAATAATGAGCTGAAAATATACTATGCACTGTATCATGATCTTTGTATTTTAAAACTGTACTTTGTGAGTTATAAATATTTGTTTATGTTCTTGGTGAAGATATTTTGTGACTGTAGTTACACTTGTACTCTGTAGAAGTGATATAGTATCTTGATTTATTTCTGCACTTGTCATACATGCTTCATTCTGAAAACTACAAAAATGGCTGAACTTTGTTAGATTATCTTGAAACTTCACATTTTTCAGTTGTTAAGCTATAATGAATGCTCCAAAGTACTTCAATTTGATGACTGAAAGTGCAGTCCATTTCTTTTATGGTTAAATACTGCATTTCCCTTTTATTACAGCTTTGATATGCATGCTGGAAAATTCGTAAATGTCCATTTTACATGGTGAAGCCCTGTCGAAATTTTCCAGAATCTTCTCTTCATTCTCGTTTTAGTTGTAACCATTCTTTTCCAAAGTGAACTTCAAATTCTTGAAATCTTATTTTCTCCCTTAGTTGCAAACTGAAAAGTATACTTCTATTTTCTAGTCTCTTTTTTGTATTGTAACTTCTTCCATTTGCAGAAAATACTGAATTTGAGTTATAATAATCCTTCTTTCCAGCATGTACTTATGTTTTATCTAATTATTCTTGGCTACAACTTGTACTGTACACTTAAGAAAACAATTAGAAAAATACTTAGGATTTTTGGCCTCTCTTGTGTCCATGTTTCTTCTTTTCTTTTCTCTTTCTTCTTTCTGAGTGAGTAAAGCATGTATGTAGTTTGATCTTCAAGTAAATTATATCTCCTATTTTAAAGAGATTCATATGCACGAACTAGGACAATATAAGAATATGAATTGATCTCTGAGCTCGTAATTGAGAGCTTTCTCTTTTCTTCTTTTCAGGTACAATGACTTCTACATGAAGACGAAGAAGGAAAAAAATTTGGAATGGAGATACTTCAAACAACGAAGAAAACCCCCAAGGCAATGATGGGTTCACTCATACTCCTTTACTTTCTTTTTCATGCACGTGTACCTCTTATTTCAAGTAGTTGTATGTTACTTTTCATTTAATCCCACAACTTGTGTGGGAACATTGAAATTCCTTATGAATAAAACATTGAATTTTGGAAATGAGTTGTGTATTTCTTCTTGCATTTCAGCTTTCTATATGGATTGTATGATGAACTAAACAACTCAGTAATATAATTGAATGTCTTAATCATGAAGGAAGAAAATTTAAGAAAACTGTAAAATCCAAAGTAATGAACTCGATTTCTGCAATCTGCACTTATGTTTGCTATCCAAAACTCAACATTTCACCTATTCTGTGACTGAAAGTCTTCATCAAGACAACATAACTATCCTTTGGGGCCTTGCGTTCTTTCATGAAGATAGTCATGAAATTACTGATTGCATGATCTGTTATGTTTTATAATAGCACACATAGCTACAGATTCCATTTAATCATTAACTAATTCAATAGTAACAATAATATCAAAACTCCCTTAGCTTAGGTATACTTCACCAATGCCTTCCATCATAATGAAGTTTTGAGTTGCCCATTTTTATACAAGTGCAAAAATTGTCAACATTTCTAGTGATCCTGTGGGGAAAGCTACCTACTAGCTTATAGACCAGTGCTTTGCTCTTGTCCATTGGGCATGGAGTCCAAACATGTAACCAAAATCTACCTTTCTAAAAGGTCCAACCCTTCCAAAATGAAACTAAAACTGGGAAAGGATCCGACAAACTAGATCATGTGCACGAATGCACTTATTGAATTGAAAAACAATGCAATGTGCAGAAATTGCACTTATTGAAGGGAAATCCTACTCTAACAATCACTGTAAGATTTTCAATAACAATGTTTGAGAAACATACCATTCATAGGAATGGGAAGTTCCTCTCCATTCAGCTTCAAAAGTTGAAAAGCATTGTGTTCTTTGCAAGCTGAAATCATGTAAGGGCCACTCCAGATTGTATCAAACTTTGTGTGTCTTCCTGGCTTTGCACGATCAGCATCCCACTTTAACACAATATCTCCTTCATTGAAGATTTTGAATTTGGATTTCTTATAAAAATTCTTCTTCATTTATTTCTGATTATTTTCCATATTCAAATGGGCTTGATCTCTTAGCTCTTGTAATTCCATTAAATCTACATAACGAACCTGTAATGGTTCATTCTCAAGCAGCTCCATTTGATGCAGCAAATCTAATGCAGGTAACTCAACTAAAATAGGAATTCTTGCTTCTTTTCCATACACAAGTTTGTATGGTGAATTGCCAACTGATCTTTTAGGAGTTACTCTATTATCCCAAAGTGCTGAATTCAACATTAGATGTCAAACTCTTGGATTATCTTTGAGTGTCCTTCTGATGATCCTTAAAAGATTCTTGTTAGTACTTTAAGCTAAGCCATTACCTTGCAGGTAATAATTAGATGAAGAACTTAAGTAAATTCCAAGGTTGACAGCCCAATCTGTTATCTTTGCACCATGAAACACTAAAGCATTATTTGATATGATAGTTGTTGGAACACCAAATTTGCAAAATATTCCTTCATAAAACGATAGTATCGAAGATTCATTAGCATCTTTCAAGGCTATTGCTTCAGTCCATCATGTAAAATAATTTGTAGCAGTTAAGATCCATTTGTGTCCTTATGACAAAGGTGGCTTTATCATGCCAATAAAGTCAAGACCCCACTACATAAAAGGTTGATCAACTGAAATACGTTGTAAGGGCAGCGAAGCTAAACATTCTTTTCCAACAAAGAAATAACTTTTTTACACTTTCTTATCCATTTAAAATAGTCCTTGAATATTATAGGCTGATATTAACCAGCTTTCATAATTTTTAAGGTTGTGGTATGTGCTAAAAAATGACCTCCTGTAGGTCCTTCATGGAATTCTGACAATATTTTCTGAATTTTATCATAGTCAACACACCACAACAAGATTCCATTTATATCTCTTTTAAACAAGACACTATCAATAAAGATATAAGGTACAACTTTTAATCTGAAATATCTTCATCTATTTTTGTCCATACCTTCCAGATAGGTGCCATGTTGTAGATAATTAACCAAATCAGTCATCCATCTTGATTCTTGAATCTCATAAGCAAGTTTAGGTTGCTGATTTTCTAGTTAAACCATGACTTCTGATTGCTGATACTCAATTTTAGCATGTTATTTTGAATCATATAGCTCTGTAGTTTGTTGTTTTTCCATATCAGTAATTAGATGTTCACACAAGCCTTTCCCTCGAACTGTCTTCGCAACTCGGATATCAACATCATATTCCATGACCTTTGTTATCGAGTTTGCTCTTTTCTCGTTCAATTCTTTATTTAGTAAGAAAACTTTCACACTTGGGTGAGAAACAAGAACATGGATATTATTGTTCGAAAGAATGTATTTGAAATTCTTTAGTCCTCTTACTACTAAAAGTACCTATTTTTCAAGGAACGTGTACCTTGTTTCGTAATCATGCAAGCTTTGTCCAAAGAAAGTAATAGGCTACTCAATATTTTCATCATTGTCTGAGTTAGTATGAATGAGATTGTTTCAGCTCCTGCAAGTGCATACATTGTAAAATATTTATCAAAATTTGGATTTGCAAGAGTAGGAACTTGAGAGATAGCTAATTTTATTGATTCAAATCCTTCTCTCCCTTCACTAGTCCAAGAGAAAGTTTTCTCTTTCTTTAGCATAGCTATCAATGGTTTAACCAATGCTATAAAATTTGGAACAAATCTTCTAACAAAGTTGATTTTTCCAAGAAAACTCTGTAATTCCTTCTTATGATGAGGTAATGATAGCTATGATATAGCTTCAATTCGAAAGGATCAATTGCTAATCCTTTCTTGGAAACAATATGACCAAGCAATTTACCTTGATGTACTGAAAAGATAGACTTTAGCGGATTCAAAGATATCCCAAATTGTCTACATAACTGAAAGGTCTGCCTTAGATGTATTAGATGTTCTTCTGGATTTTTTGAGAATATGATAATGTCATCTAAATAAACCAGGATGCATTTATTTAACAAGCTACGGAAAGCCATGTCCATTACACATTGAAATGTTGCACCAGCATTTGAAAGGCCAAAAGACATCCTTTTGTAAGCATAAGTACCCCATTTAGTGGTAAAAGCTATTTTGTACCTATCCTCTTCCCAGACTAAAATCTAATTGTATCCACTATAACCGTCCAAGAGAGATAATCTATATACACTAGAAACTATTCTTAAAATCTGATCCATATTTGGGAGTGTGTAATGATCTTTTAATGATGTTTTATTAAGATCTCTGAAATCTACACATAATCTGATTTCACCATTATTTTTCCTAACAGGAACAAGATTGGTTACCCAACTTGAATGCTTAACTGGAAAGACAATACCTAATTCAATCAACTTAGATAATTCCTTCCTCATTAGAGGCTCTATTTTGGGATTAACATGCCTCTTCTTCTGTCTAACCGATTTAGAATTTGACTACAATTTGATAGTATGTTGTGCTAAAATGGGATCAAATCCTTTCAGGTCTTGGTATTTCCAAGTGAAAACATCTTTAAATTCCTTGCAAAGATTAATGAATGACTGTTTTTCTGCTAAGGAACATACCTTTCCAAGAAACAAATTTTTCCCTTCATCAACTGAGATCTCTTCATAATTATGAGCATGTGTTGACATCTTAGTCTTGGCCTTCCTTAACTCGATCTTGAGTCTTTGAATATGTCTTCTAATGTGACTAGACCTCGAGGTAGTTTATTTGTCATTAATTAAACAATCTAGTCACCGTATATAAATGTTGTGATTTATCTTGATTTACTACAGAAAATTTAGCTTCTTGCTGTAAAAACCTGTAGATTTGGTCATCACTTTTAAAAAATTGCCAATTTAAATCATTATTAGGTATCAAAGGTCGACAATTAGCTTTATATGAGGCTAAACTTTATTGTTCTCTATCTATTCCAGCACTTCAAAACTAGAACCAACTACCGCAAGTCTGTCTGCATGCTTATTTTCAGTTCTAGGAATAGACTGAGTATTAATAGCATCAAAACCTTCCATTAAGTATGAAAATTTGTGTCTGTAAGACTTCATTAATGGATTATTACAAACATTAAAATTCTTTACTTGATTGATAACCAAATCAGAATCACCAAAAATTTGTAATGTGTTGATACCTTTCTTTTTGGCCCAAAGCAAGCCATGAATTAATGCTTCGTACTCAGCTACATTACAAGTGCATGAAAATTGGAGACTCAAAGTTGAGAAATACCTTTCATTTTTGGGGAAGTGTGCATCAAACCTGATCCTTGTCCTTTTTTGTTCTTAGCTCCATTAAAATGAACCTTCCAAATCCCTTTGCCGAATCTTCTGTTTTTGACAACAAGCAAAGTGGTGTATTTTGTTCATGCATACAATACACATTGAAAAGATGTTCTTTGAATTCCTTAAAAGGATCGTGAGCATGTTCTTCCACTATATTTTCATCCATAAACATGTTATAAACACCATCTAATTTGAAACATGAGCTACTTCATCAAAATCGGTGATCTAAGGTGAATAATTAGCCACTTGCATTTGGAGAATGAGGCTCAATGTGAAATCTGGCCAATGGTTCTAAATTGATATTAACCTTAGTGCCAAAATGTGTAGTGAAAAAAAGAAGGACCAATCTGAAGAGAGATAACCTCCTATCTTTGTTGTGAAGTCTCTAGATAAGCATAAAGAAAAGTATGGAGGTAAATCTACTTGAGTAACATCTTGCAAAATAGAAACATTTGGGCAAGCATGTAATGATACCTCTAAATTCCTGATTACACCAAATGTATTAGTTGTAAATCCATCAAGCTATAAGACACTCTTTTCTGTAGGCTCATACTACAGACCCAATTTCTTTGCAATTTATTTTGGCATAAACTGTGCTACTTACACCACTATCCACCATGCAAATATGAACTAGATGTTCTCCAATAATCAACGATAGATAAAATGGTGGTGGCTTCTTGATGTCATGAGTATTCAAAACTTTCGAACCATCCAATTAACTTCTTTAATGCGGTCTTTTTCAAACGTTCCAAGGACCATGTCTACCTTCCGAACTTCGTTTTCTATTGTTTTTGAAGAAATTTGTAGCTTAGCGAGTTCATGAGAAAGTAAATCTTGTTGTCTGGAATGCTTAGAGTGTCCCACATTTAGATGTTAACATTATGATTTTTCATTATATCGACAATGTTAAAGAAACAATAGTGTGTGTTTGGTCGTCTTCTATGTTTTACCCGTGCGGTTGGAAACCGATTTGTTGTAAGTTTACCGTTGTTCGGAAGACTTGGATCCTAAGATTCGATCTATATCAGTTATGGCTGTGATGAGATTGGGTTGGGGCACGATTGGCTTGAATACGTATTCCCTAGGCTCTCTAGGTCCCGTGATTGTCATACAAAAGAAATAATGTAAACTAAATGCAACAAAATAAAATTAACTATGCGAAGTATATCTATAACATATATAACTTCTATATTTTTGTTATTTTTTGATGAATTTTATAAATGAATTTGAAGGAGCAGCTATTTTAATATATCTAGAAATTGACAATTAACCTAGTGACGAATTTTAAAACAAACAAAGTAACCAAGTATAGCTACTTGCCTATGCAGTTGTAAATCTATTCTAAACAATGAAATAACTGATCTAATCTATTTGAAAGACTCTCGATCCTACCTCAGAAGTGAGGAAAGAATCATAGTCTCTCATAAACTATCAATCCTCATAGCTTCCCTGGCAATATCGAAAGTAAAATTGACTGAAATAAAGTGATTGGATACTCTATTTGATATGCTTTTAATTTAGAAATTTGAAAGCTAAAACCTGGATTCTGCAATACAATAGTGGTGAATCTGATGATGTGTGTGATCTTGTCCCCTCAGTGTGACCTCCTCGCTCCTTCGTGTTCATGTGGATCCAGAAAAGCATGTAATGCTAGCATCAATGAAGTAGATATTGGGACAAAGGTAGCTTAGGATACAGACTGAATACAATGCGAGTAGGGGAGAGATAGCGCAAGAGTACAGATCTTGGCTTATGTAATTCCTAGCGGGATTTATTACGAGTCATGCAACATAAAACGTCCAGAACCTGAAACTATCCTACTTGAAGAACAAAACCTACAACTTTAATGGCTTCCTATTGAAAACAAACTACTCTACTCTAATGGATTGGATGAAATATCAACAACACTTGCACAAGATGGATATGTGGCTTCCTAACAGAAAAACAACACTAACTAAGCATGTAATGAAAGAAACTAAGAATTCTAAGAAAAATGAAAGACTAATCTATTGCAATGAGAAATTCAGAGGCAAATTTGAGGGGCCATTTGCTTGAGCACAAGCCAACTATTTATAGCATTTGCATTTACCCAAGGTAAAAACCAAATTGAACTCTTAAACTATAAACAATGGCAAAACACTATTCCAGGGAACCATAATCATTAATGCAAGCCCAAGGCGGTGAAAAAAAGTTGGTAAATGTTGAAATTTATGTGAGTCGTGTTAAAAGAGCATTCTGGAAAACGTGTAAAGGACCGCCGCCTTGAGCAGGTGGCGGTTACAAGACCACCACCCTAGTCAGGGCAGCGGTCACGAGACCGCGCCAGAGCAGGGTGGCGGTTTCATAACTTAAGAGAAAAAGGAAAATAAAAGAGGGGAAAAGAGAAAAGTAAAGCGCGGGGGCTAAGCGGGGCATGCGGGATGATAACGCGTACTTGGAGATCTTTTCCGGATCCCGAACACCTTACGAGGAGACCTGTATCATCATTGGGGTACGTGTTACGTTGTTCTGATGGTGCAGTGCCCTACACTTTTGGGTACGTACATGCACCAAGTGTCTTAACAACGCACATTCAAAGGCGCGGCCCAAAGTGGAGACTCAAAGGAGCACAAGGCTTCCACATGTCAGCCTGACGCATCTTCAAAGATAAATCTAAAAGTGGGTCCTTAGACAAGTGCCAAGCCTCCACGTGTCCCAGGTCAGATATATGGCCTCGCCAAGCAAAAGGACTTGGTAAAAACATAAAGGAACAAAGCAAAGCCGTAGAAGAAGCCACATGTCAGCTCAACAAAAATTCAAAAGAAAAATCCAAAAGTGGTCCCCAAACATGTGCCAACCCTCCACATGGCCATATTCCAAGTCAAAGTAGGGAGGCGGGTCTCGGGAGTAATTTTAACTTTTTGGCTTCGTTTCCAAGAGATATAAAGTATAAAAATGAGTCGTGCCTCCGCCAATGCCCGATGAGCCACGTGTTAGGCCTAAATTATATGCGGGCGGTGGGCCTTGGAGTGATTTTTTCCCAAATAGAAAATGCGGACCAGTAGACCCAAAGATGGTTTTTTAACAAAAGGGTATTACGGGGCTATGGAGAAAATTTTGCATTTTTGTATTTTTATGCCAAAAAGGGGGAAAGTGAATTTCGGGCCCATGGACCCATTCTGCTAATTGGTTTCTGCCATTTTTTGTATGGACTCGATTCAAATGTTCAAATAGACATCTTTTGATCCAAAGGTGCCGGAATCTAAAAAATTTTGCACCATTGGAGAAATCTCAACCTCATCTACACTGTGGAGATCTGAAACATTGATTTTTACAAGGTTAGGTGAGGGAAAAATGGAAAACATATTTGTTCCATTAATGTAGCATCCATTTTCTCAAACAACCAGATCAAATTTGATTTGATCCATCATTCTTCCTCCTTCAACATGCCGAACAAGTAATCAAGGTAGATTTGATAGATTGTGGGTGGATTTGTAGGGGTATTAATGGCCGGTAGCTGAGTTTCAAATTAGTTTTCCCACCTCTCTCCTTCTTCTCTCTGTGTTGCATCTATAAAAGAAGGAGCTTAACTCTTTGTAAAGGGTTGGACAAGTTTTTTTGCACTCTCCCTTCTTCCCTTGTCTACAAGTAAATTTTTGGAGTTTCCAAACCTCCCATTCAAGTTGTAATGCAAGATTTTTACTCCTGGCCTCAATAATGCATTGTATCAATTTTGGAGCAATAATATATGTTTGTGGATGATTCTTGACCCTCTCGTGTGTTTATTGTTTCCTTCGATCTCTCATTTAGTTTGGTTATCGTGCATGGCATTTGCATTACATTTTTATGGTATGTGTTAGCTTGTGAAACGATTGTTTAACATTCCTTTAGTGCATCACCTCATTATCTTAGGTTTATTTTTTGTATCTTCTCAACCCTATCTCCTTAGTAAGATAGAGTAGGTTTTAGAATATATCCTTAGTAATTTATTTGTGTGCAACTAAACAGAGGAATAGGAATTGACCTTAATCCAGAGAGCTCTCTCAACTCACAAGGTCCCACACTTTAAGATATGCTCCATGTTGTGAACTCACACTGAGAGTCTCAACCTATATGGTTACAAACATTTAGTCTTTGTGATTCTCGCACTAACAATTTTGGAACGCCGGTGGGACCAAGAGGTCTCCATTTTTATTATAGCAGGATTGATGTGCACTTGTGGCAAGTTCTTAGCTTTTAAGAAGCTCTGAAGTTTCACATCTGATGACTCCAAAAGAGACATAATCCACTAGTTTCAACAATCCAAGATTTTCAAGTTCATGAGAAGAATACAAACAAGGTCAAGAACTAGAGAGGAGGGACTATTTGTATATCTACATTTATCCCAGATAGAGCAAGAAGGGGAAGAAGATCCCAAAGGTATCCATCTCCACCAAATAGAACCTTGTCAACACCTCCACCTAGTAGGCCATTCATTTAATCAACAAGGGTTCCCAGGACAATCATAATGGCACAACCACCCAACCCCTATGTTGAATTCACTGGCAACAGCCCACTCACTCTCAATGCATAAAATCTAGTCACATTTGTAGCATTAAAGAGCATCCCATATTTCACTGGAGAGAACCAAAATTCTCCTAGTGACCACATTCAAGACATTGTAAATGTTTGCGCAATTCATGAGATCAATGAGATGTACATTATAGTCAAATTATTAACCTCTTCACTCAAGGGAAAATCTTCACAATGGTTTAGGAGTCAAACAACAAGATCTATTCAGACTTGGGACCATCTCTGCAGAGCTCTTCACAGCCAATTTGGAGAAAAGGGAGATAATCTATCCTTGTTGGAGCATTTGACAACCATCAAGAGGGCACCTAATGAGTAGCTAACAGATTTCAACTTCAGATTTCAAAGGACATGGGATAGGATTCCATTGGCCATGAGGCCACAGATGAAGGTTCTTTCTTATAGTTTCTTAGAGCTCTAAACTTTGATATTGCTTTAATGATTCAATTAATGGGAGGCACCACCTTACCTATAGCCTATAAAATTTCCGTTAGAGCTGAAAATTATCTAATTAAGGCTGAAAAACTTGCTCCTAGGCCACCCATGCCTCTATACTGAGAACTAGGAGATCTAAGCACTAGTCAAACCCACACATTAGCTCCTATATACCTACTCCTAGGAATCAAATTTTAGTTTAATCCTCTATCTCATGTTATAGCACTTCAAAAGAGGTTCAAGAAGTTATGAAACATTTGTAGAACCTACGGAATGAGCTAGTGACTATCAAAAGGCAGCAAGCTCAAATTTCTAGGCCATATCAGCCTTAGACTCAATATTAGGCTAGACCCCCATATAAACAAAATAGACCACCAACTCAGGCTGCAAATCATAACCAAAACCAAGGACAACCTCAGCCTGCTAGGCCTTTAGGCCATATTATCCAAATATAACTTCAACATCAAGGGCCTTGGTTCCAACACAAAACAACATTACACAAGAATATGACTGGTGTTTCCCATGCAATCAGCCTCACAACCAGTAAATGTGTTTTAATGGTGCACTAAACCATGCCTTGATGGTATAGACCATTGGTGTGTCTCAAGAGTCCAGTCAAGAGGAAAATCAATAGTAAGAAACTCAGAAAGAGGCACCTCCAAGTGATACTATGCTTGTCAATTGGTAGGATGAAAATTTATGTGGTATGAATTAAGCCCCTTCTCAAAGTGTGGCTACCAATACACGATCCAACTCCCAATATGTAGAGTGAGCCCAAGCCACCTTCTAAACCCACTAGGAAAGGGGCAACAAAAGGATAGCTCAACCCCATTTAACATTATTGAAAAAATGAAGAAAACAAACGTGAATATTTCAATGTGGGAGTCATTGGCCATCCTAGGTAGGGTAGAGATTTGTTATAGGCTACTATAGCCAATTGGTCAACCTCAAATCAGCTCCTCAAACAACAAGAGAAACTACTTACTAATGTGGCTCGGCCTCAAGGAAACCATGGAGGAAAACAAGGTAAGAATTTGAAGCCCCCCTGCATTCTATGTTTCATTGATCATTGGAGATAAATTGGTACATAATTGCATGATTGATTTGGGGGAAAGTATCTCTATAATGCCAAAACAAATAGCTGATCAACTAGGTCTTCAAGACAAATTCATCTCCGGGGGCACAATGTAATTAGATGGGACAACGATAACACTGGTTGGAGTAATCAAAGATTTTATCCTCACACTACATGCCTGCTCCCAATGTGATCGTATTAAAAGCGTATCATCATAGACTTGCCGCCACATTTTGCATTGTGTTTATCAAGAGACTTCACCGCTAAAATTGGAGGCTATTTGTCTTCTGATTGGTTGCACATACTTTTTAGAACAAGGTATGGAGCTAAGGCTACAATTAGATCTGAGCCCATTGCATATTACCATATTGAGTCTTATGCACCCATCCCGATCAATGCCAATTGTTTAGCCTTTGATCAAGAGGACCTCCTAAGCACTTGTGAAGTAGATACCAATGTGGGGTGTATCCCAAAATTGACTCTGGATGAGTGGGAAAACAAGAGGCATGCTTTTGACCCCTATAAGGAGATGGAGGAATCTGAGCTAGAATTCTACTGTTTGCGGGAGGAGGATCATCCTCTTCCTGACATCATTAAGCTAGACCACAAAGATGATAATGAAGTATGGAAATTATTATTCAATGGCTCAAGAAGTAGACAAGGAGCTGGAGGAGGAGCTATGCATGTTTCCCCCAAGGTATGAATACTACTCAGCCTTCCGTTTCCAATTTGCTTGTTCAAATAATACAACAGAGTATGAGGCTTCGGTCCATGGACTGCATTGGGAAAGGAAAAAAGGGGAATAAAGAATTTGCAAGTGTTTAGCAATAGTGAGCTAGTTATGAATCAAGTCCAAGGAAAAAATGCTGCCAAAAATGATCTGTTAAAGAGTTACAAGAACCGGGTATGAGACCTCATCGAGGATTTCAAATAATTTAACATCAATTCCATACCAAGGAATAAGAATGAAGCAGCAAACAAATTAGCAGCAATAGGGGCAGCCTTTGACGTTATGGAGAGTATCAAGAGTGATAAATCTCAGCCCCATATCAAGTTGGTTGTGAGGCCGGTTGTCCTGGACAACAACACAAGTTGGCAAGTCTTCAAAAATGATCAACAAATTGTCAAATTTCTACAAGAAGTAGTTGAGTTATCCTCCAAGAACCAAGACAAACTAGAGTAGTAGTATGGTGATCAAATGCTGCAGCTAAAGACCAACAAACTACTAAAGGGTCTTGTCACTTTGGAATCAATCTTAAACCCAAATGACCCATTCTGAAAGGAGAAGGTGAACATTCAAGTGAAGGGTGAAGATTTAGAGCCCATTTTCATAGAAGAAGGAAAAATGTTAGATTGGCAAGGTAAGCACTCAACAAGAAAAATCTGAATTCATTCAACTTTGCCAAGAATTCCTAGATGTCTTTTCTGGACTTACAAAGATTTAAGAGGTTTCAACCCAAAGCTAGCACAAAAACTATCGAGCTAGATCCAGGATCTAAGCCTTTCAGATAGAAGAAAAGGCCAATAAATCCTCACATTGAGCCTCTCATGAGGAAATAATTGAACAAGCTAATTGAGGCCAGCATCATCTTCCCTATCAAGCACTCAAGTTGGGTTACAAACTTGGTGCCTGTAAGGAAAAGAAATGGAGAAATCAGACTGTGTGTGGACTTTTGTGATCTGAACAGAGCATCACTCAAAGATAATTACCCACTTCCATCAATGGAACATATCTTACAAGTTGTGGCTGGCTCTGAGAGTTTTTCATTGCTAGATGGATATTCAAGCTATAACTAGATAATGGTGAAAGAGGAAGACCAATTTAAGATAGCCTTCATCACCAAATGGGGCATATATGCTTATAAGAAGATGCCATTTGGACTATCAAATGCTGGAGCAAGATTTCAGTGAGCTATGGACATGGCATTCAAAGGATTAATCAACAATATTGTCCTGGTGTATCTAGATGATATCACCGTCTTCTCAAAGAATGTAGCAAACCATCTCTTTCACCTTAGACATGTATTCTAGAGGTGTAGAAGGTTCGGGGTGTCATTAAACCCAAAAAAGTGTGTGTTATTATCTCATGAGGGGAAATTATTAGGCCATATTGTCTCAAGAGAGGGGTTGACAATTGATCCTGAAAGGGTTGAAGCCATCCGAACACTTCCATTGCCATAACATAAAAAGTCTCTCTAAAGATTCTTGGTAAGGATAATCTTTGGTCGAAGGTTTGTACCTAATTTTCCACTCTTGTGAAGCCTTTAAAAATGATTTTAAAGAAGATCCTTGCATTTAAATGGACAACAGAAGGAAAAGAGAGTTTTGAGGCCATCAAGCTCGTAATATCACAAGCCCCAACTCTCATTAACCAAGACTTCTTAAAATACTTCATGCTATATGCTTTTGGAGGGTCACACACCATCTCAGCCATTATGGTCCAACCCAACAAGGAAGGTTCAAAATAAGCCATAGCCTTATTCAGTCAAAGCTTGGAGGACTACGAGGTAAATTATTCTTTCATTGAAAAACATGTCCTTGTTGTTATTAGGAGCTTGAAGAAGTTCAAACACTTGGTCTCAAATAATAAGATTCAACTGCTAGTATCTCATGCTGGTGTCAAGTATTTTCTCCTAAACAAGGATTTGAATGAGAAAAGAGCAGGTTGGATCACTCGGGTAATGGAGTATGACATTGAGATCAAGGTGAAAAAACTAGTTTGTGGCAAGGGTGTGTGTGAACAACTCACCTCCAAGCAATAGAGTGAGTCAGTGGATAAAAAAGAGGCTATCCTACTATTTCAGAATGATTAAGAGCAACCAACTAATGATGCACCTATTCCATGTTGGACTCAATCCTTGGTGCATTATCTCCAAATAGGTTTCTCCCCTCCAGAATGGAACAAATCAAAGAGGATATACTTTAGGTTACAAGCCATTTCATATGTGCTTGTTGGTGGTGTTTTGTTTAAAAGGGATATCAATAGTTTTCTATTGAGGTGCATTGGGATAGGCCAAATTGAGAGAGTGTTGCATGAATTCCATGATGGAGAGGCAGGAGGTCACTTTTCTCCTCGAGTAACAACTCTCAAGATCATGAAAGCTGGTTATTATTGGCCTATAGTGTTTAGGGACTGCTACTCATGGATTAAGAAGTGCAAGAAGTGTGCATTCTTCATAGGGAAAGAGAAGTTAGCATCCCTTCCCCTTCGCCCAATTTCAATGGATCAGCCATTCATGTAATGGGGACTAGACTTTATTGGGGTGATTAACCCAAGTTCAATTAAGGGCCACAAGTGGATACTTATAGCAACAGATTATTTCACCAAGTGGACTAAAGTAGTGGCACTAAAAGAAGCAAATGAATCTAATATCTTGGATTTCTATGAAGGGATAGCCACTAGGTTTGGAGTCCCTACCACTATTATATTAGATAATGCATTGGCATTCCTGGGTACAAGGATCACTGAATGAGTTGTCAAAAATGATGTATACCTCAGCACTTAATCAAACTATTACCCTCAAGGTAATGGCTAAGTAGAGTCCACAAACAAGAACCTATTAAGGATTATTAGAAGGAATCTTGATGAAAATTAGAGAACTTGGCATACAAAGCTCAAATCAGCTCTATGGGCTGATAGGATCACATCTAAAATATCCACATGCAGCTCCCCATACAAGATTGTATATGGGAAGGAGGTAGTATTGCCCATATCATTGGAGTTTCCCACTCTGGAGCTCATGAAATAGTTAGAGCTAGCCGAGTTCGAACCCATGGCAATTAGGTATGCAGAGCTGATGGAAGTGGGAGAAGCAAGAGAGCATGTAATGCAGAGCATGGAAAAGGATCTCCAAGTTTGATGCCATTTGGAGTGGCCCTTACATGATCACAGGGTGCAAAAGTAGCAATTCCTTCCAGCTGGCTAAATTGGATGGCGAAGAATTACAGATCCCAGAATGGGATCCATCTCAAACATTGCTACTGAAAAGGAAGGTTTCACCCTTGTAAATATTAGCATAGGATTTTAATTTCCCTAATTGCGTATGCACATTATTTTTTTGTAGCATAGGTTTTGTTTCACTAAGTGTTGTGGAACAAGTTTTTTATTGCTCCAGGTTCGTGTCATTATATAGTTCAACGTGCCTCTAGGTGAATGCGTCAGGCCCTTCAGCATATTGTAACAGGGAGACCCATAATTGCCATAACAGTTTGCTCGTTTTGAAATATAACAAGTGTAGAGCAACTAAAATCGGGTCTCAAAGTGTTCATTTCTAGAAGAACTGGGCAAACACAAGGCCACCAACCATGACTCGTGCCCAATGGATACAACAAGGCAACTAGTCTCTTCATCTAGCATGCACATGCCCCTATGATTCACCAAATTGTTATCTCAATTTTGTCCCGACAAAATTGATCAAACACAACGTGTAGGAAGAAATTCAAGAAACGGTTCCGTCAAAAGAACCCACACTTCAAATAAAATAGATAAGTCACATGAAGGATCTACAATGGAGTAGCAGGGTCGGGGAAGGAGGAAAATAGTGTCAAAGAATACCTAGAGGCTTAAAGGAAAAGAAATGGAGAAAAAACTTGAAGTCTTTGGGATCTACGAATGATCAAAGTGAGCCCAAAATTTGCTAAGTATGGGAGAATCAGCGGAATCCTCCACGTGCCTCATTGGTGCATATCCAAAGATTAAACTCAAAAAGAAAACTCAAATGAGCACGGAGCTTCCACATTTATAAGGCCCCAAAAAAGGATAGAGCCGACCATTGAAAATTCCAAACAAGAAAAAGGAACCACGTGTCACTCGGCACAATTTTAAGAAGGGACCCCAAGGTAGAGAATCAAACTTGCGTCAGCCCTCCACGTGGCCAGGGGTCAATAGAGGTCAAATATAAAAGTGGGTGCAAATCGGTTGAGTATAAGAGTGCAGGCAGAAGGCGCCACGTGTCTTAACGACACACATTCAAAGGTGTAGCCCAAAGTAGAGACTCAAAGGAGCACAAGGATTCCACATGTCATCCCAGCACATCTTCAAAGATAAATCTAAAAGCTGGTCCTTATACAAGCAACAAGCCTCCACGTGTCTCAGGTCAGATATATAGCTCTGCAAAGCAAAAGGACTTGGTCAAAAACATAAAGGAATAGAGAAAAGTTGTGGAAGGAGCCATGTGTCAGCCCGACACAACTTCAAAAACAAAATCAAAAAGTGGTCCCAAATGCACGCTAGCCCTCCATGTGGCCATATTCAAAGTCAAAATGGGCAGTGGGTCTCCGGGAGTAATTTTAACTTTTGGCTTCATTTCCAAGAGATATAAAGTATAAAAATGAGTCGTGCCTCTGCCAATGACTAATGAGCCACGTATTAGGCCTAAATTACATGCGGGCCGACGGGCCTTGGAGTATTTTTACCCAAATAGAAAATGCGGACCAACGGACCGAAGATGGTTTTTTGACAAAAGGGTATTGTGGGGCTATGGGGTAAATTTTACATTTTTGTATTTTTGTGCCAAAAAGGGGGCAAAGTGAATTTCAAGCCCCATGGACCCGTTCTGCTAACTGGTTTCTACCATTTTTTGTATGAGACCTGATTCAAATGTTCAAATGGACATATCTTTCGATCCAGTGCCCAAAATCCAACAAATTTGGCACCATTAGAGAGATCTCAACCTCGTCTACACCGTGGAGATCTGAAACTTTAATTTCGATGAGGTTAGGTGGGAAAAATGGAAAACATCTTCGTGCCATTAATATAGGATCCATTTTCTTGAACAACCAGATCATATTTGATCTGATCTGTCATTCTTCCTCCTTTAACGCATCGAAAAGGTAATCGAAGTAGATTTGATAGATTGTGGGCGGATTTGTAGGGGCATTGATGGATGGTAGTTGAGTTTCAAATTAGTTTTCCACCTCTCTCCTTCTTCTCTCTGTGCCACATCTATAAAAGAAGGAGCTTAAATCTTTAAAAAGGGTTCGATAGTTTTGTTTTTCACTCTCCCTTCTTCCCTTGTCTATAAGCAAATTTTTGGAGTTTCCAAACCTCCCATTCAAGTTGTAATGCAAGATTTTACCTCTTGGCCATTGTAATGCACTGTATCGACTTTTGGAGCAATAATATATGTCTATGGATGATTCTCGACCCTCTCATGTGTTTATTGTTTCCTTATTATTTCTCATTGTATTTTGGTTATCTGTGCATGGTGTTTGCATTGCATTTCTATGGTCTGTGTTAGCTTACAAAATGAGTGTTTAACATTCCTTTGGTGCATCACCTTGTTATCTTAGGTTTATTT
>CM031233.1:255482576-255529039 GCA_018340775.1 Taxus wallichiana var. yunnanensis
TTTGGATTTCTTGACATATAGGAATATAGTTCTCAGATAATGTCTTCTATTCTTTTAAGATTTTAAAAGTAGCTAACTATTTTATACGATAGATTCATTCTATATGAGCCATACAATGAATTGAAAGCAACACAAACTTTATAATTCATGGGTTAAAAACTATTTTGTATAGGGTTTCATCATTGCAATTTTCTATCTTTTTACTATTACGTGATTTTCAAAATTTTATTAATATGGATGCATACCCATGATGTGTTGTCACATGTTTCTACCTATACATCTAACATATATGGTTGATTTACGTGATTTTCAAAAGTATAAATATGGATGCATACCCATGAACATAAACTTTACATTTTCACTTTCTCTTTCAAATATTCCTTTTCAATCATTACAAGACATTTAGCCCACTAATGTGTTTGAGGAATGTTGGGCATTCCATTATGTTGATATTTTTTTAATCAATGAAATAAAAATAAGTATTCTCTTCTTAAGGATGTGCAATATGGTAGAGAACTATATGCTTTTAGCACACATACCAATTCATGATTGATTATTCCACCTTTTCCATGAGTGATTTCATACTCATTACATGCATACAAATAATATCATGATTCAAATTGACACATATTGTAATGTTTTTAAAACTAGTTTTTAGGTACATATTGTATATATACATTCAGCTGGGATATCTTTAGAGTTAGCTAGCTCTACTGGATCGATAAAAGGAAATTTTGAAGCCCGCTCAAACTTATATGTCCTACCAAGTGTCCGCATGGTCTTGTTTGCTTTCAAAGTTTTGCGACAATAATTTTTAGGAATATTTAGACCATCTTGTTTCCTCTTTCATGAAGTAGACTTTTCAATTGAATTTGTTGTTACTATTTTTCAAGTATTTGAGATATCATGATCCTCTTCTAGTTACATCTAACATATATAATTGATTTACGTGATTTTCAAAAGTATAAATATGGATGCAGGTATCCATGATGAGATTATGTAAATCCATGTCCACATCAATAATACCTTCCACACATTCTATATTTTGATTGTTCTAATGGTAGTGATATAAACTTTACATTTTTCACTTTCTTGAACAATGTTCCCTTTTAAGATATTTTTGTTTCTTTCAAATATTCAGGAGTCTATATTTTTTTCTTGAAGGAAAATAAAATCATTACAAGACATTTAGCCATTTCACCATGCATGGCACCTTACAGAGCTCGACGCGTCTACATTTTTTTGATAATGTGTTTGAGGAATCTTTTGTGCATTCCATTATGTTGATATTTCCTTTTAATCAATGAAATCTTAATTGATTATAATGGTGAACTATACCCTTTTATACATGACGGGTTTTCTTAACAATGCCGACCCTAAAAAATTTAGACTGGAAAATTTAGGCAAAAGGTACATTGTTTTACTCCAAAAAATTCACCTTTTCATATTTTCCAAATATGGAATATTCGTCAAATTACATATATTTTCAATAAAAGTTTCCCTTAATATCATTAATTTTTAATAAAAAAACCACATGGGATGTTAGGGAAACTTAAAGGGAGTCTAAGTTAAGGAAAATTTATGAGAAAATTTAAGGTTGTGATGTAAGGGTGACTTTCCAGAAAAAAAATGTTTTAGAAAAACAACCAAAATAAAACCCTAACATGGCAAAATAATTCCATTCCATTCGCATTTGGAGAATTTTTGCACCTCCAAATATTTTTTTCACTCATTTGGACCATTGTTTGTGGGGAAGTGTGAATATTTCCATCCTTTTGTAGTCTACATAATCTATTAAAAATAGGGTTTTTTGTCCTTTATAGATATTAGATTTGCTTTGGCCTTTTTGCAGGGGTTTGAGGTATATTTGTACACCATTTTTGTAGGGATTTGCTCCATATTTAAGGGAAATTTTTGTAGTGGTTTGTTATAGGTTTGTGAGAAATTTTAGTAGGGTTTTCTAGGATTTGTAATCAAATTTTTGACAGAGGAAATCAACTAAAAGGATGGAAACAAGTGATCGAGAATGAATGTTATATAATGTCCTCTAGGTTGCGGTAACAATTCTCAAACACTTTTGAGGGGGCATACCTCTAAATATGTATATGATACTTCTTTTAATGAATAAGAATATATTGATGATAACCCCAGAGGGAGCGGAATCGAGAGAGGAGGATTACTCCTGAGGATGGGGACAAAGACGGAGGTTACAAATGATACAACAACAACAAATTTCAAAGTAGTTGATGACTAGGTAAAACTTTTCCATATTTTTTTTGTGCTTCAACATTTTTTATTTTAGTTCTTAGTATATGAATTATAATATTCAAACATGCATATAGATAATAAGGCCCACCTAAGACTAAAAAATCATGTTCAAACACTAACATCCTTACTAAGGGGTATCCATACTCTTTGACCATGTAAACATAACTCTAATTAGTCATAAGTATATGAATAGTTCATACAAGAACACCACATATGTTTAACCACTCTTAAGGAATATAATGGTAGCACATAACCCATTGATAGGTACTTAGAGTTGAGTCCATTCTCTTTGAAATTTTGTTTCTATAGTAAAAATTTTGCATTAAAAAGACAAATAGAAAATACATCTAAGACCATTCGTTAGGGATGTGATCCACTATTGAGATGACTATCCAATTGTATCAAAATTACACTTTGAACTACCACAGAATATTTTATAGATATACCTGAGATTCTCATAAATACAAGTGTCCTTGATTTTTAAAGGAATACGAATCTCCTTACTATAAATTATGCATGAGTCACAAGTCAAACCGTAAGGGATGCAAATGTAAATTTATGTTGCACCTTGTTATATTATAATGTTAGCCTATGTCTACATATTGATTCTCATAGAATTACCAATAATGTCTACAAGAAAAGTTTCCTCTTTTGAACTGATGGAGTTTATTTACATCTCTCACAAGAATTTTCTTTGCAACAACCTTGGATAAAAATTTGGTTACAATGTGGCAATCAACACATACATGAAGGTTTTCGACAAATCCAATGGTTATAAGAAGGGACATGTTTAATAATCTAAATGCAAAATCATGCACCGTTTTCAGGTGTTTAATCCAACTAAATCAAATACGTCTAGCTATCTTTTTAATTCCTCCATCCTTCATCAATCTTCTTACCATTTGGACGTCACTCCATAATGCATAAGTTTTACATAGATGTTTTGGAAAAATAACATAAGTTGTAACCTCACACCATTGAAAAATTTACAACCCTCATTCGCCAAACTTGCATGGAAACATGCTAATAAAACAAAAATGAAGCTTGCATGGCAAATTTATGTTCCATGAGACCACAACTCTTTGAGGTGTTTTTTGACCAAAATTTTCATACATGTCTATTAATTAGGGAACTCGTAATTACATGTGATAAATATCTTCTACCATTATGCTTTGATGGTTTTCCAGGGCCTACTCAAAATATCCCATTTTGGTGCAAGATAAGGGATGTTGGAAAAGGTTTCAAAGTTTGGATTTACACCAACTAAATGCATTCACTTATAAGATTGATATTCCATACAAAGATACCTTGTTCTGACATTAAGCAAAACACTTGGTATGCATACACTAAAGCTCCTATTTTTACATTTAAAAGTTTCCAAGGCTTTTTCAAAAAAAAAATTACGTATATATCAAATGGGGCATCTGCGACTACGCCATCCAACAAAAACACATCCTATTATGCCTAGATGGATGTCCATACTCCATTGCAAAGCTTTTATTTTTCCACAAAAATGTGAGCTAATCAAGTTGAGTATCTGTTTGTTGAATTTGGTTCAATTATAGTGCATACAAGCACATTTCTTTCAAGTATTTTGTCTAATAGTTTACAAGCCAAGTGCATGATTCCACATTTTACATACATATCACCAAAGCATTTGTAATTATAACATGTGACAAAATTCCTTTCTCCATGATGCTTTGGTGTATTTCCATACGTTATTTCTAAGCTCCTATGTTAACATAGGATATGATTATACTAACATAGGATATGTTTAAAGCTACTACACGTCAATGAAAAATCAAACATGAAAACCATGATTAAAAGCAAGCTTCTTGAGGTCTATTTGGAAATCAAACATGAAAACCATGGCTAGGTTGGACACCTGTTTGTTGCATTCCGTGAAACAACACCTCTTTGTGAGGATGCTCAAGTATTCTATAATGGTCATTTATGATAATCCACAAGAAGGGGTTATAATTTACAAATCAACAAAATATATCTAAAACATATCTAAAATATATATAAAAATGAAATACAGGTGCGATTAATAGAAACGTACTAAAGAGTAGAGTTTTTCTTATTAACTATCAAAATAAGAATTCTTCTTGCAAATGGTTTACTTACATGGTAGCAGGACACCAGTGTAGACTAACTACAATGTTTTTTATAATGAAAAAAATAATAATAAGTAAATATGAGTGCAAGGTATATTTCTCTAAAAATATCTGTTTAAAGCTACTACACGTCAATGAAAAATCAAACATCAAAACCATGATTAAAAGCAAGCTTCTTGAGGTCTATTTGGAAATTTATTTCAATGCCTGTGAAGAAAAAAGAAAAAAATATTATCTTCTTCTCACACCCATTTCAAATCAACCCCTCCAAGCGTATGCCACTCGGAGATGCTCCACTTAGGGTGTTAAAAATCTCTACAAATAAAAACATCTGCTTTTAACATTGTATTTGAATTGGCGTGCGTTAACATTGGGCGATGTCATCGGCAACTCGCTTTCGAAAACCAAACCCATTTCACTATAAAGTAACACGTGCCTTTTGATTACAAATTTCATGACTTTTGCAAGTGGAGTGCAACGTGAGTATGCCAAGGTTCATGAATCGAATAATGAATGAAATCTCTTGCTGTCATTTCCCAATTATAAGCTCATTTTAATTATGCACAAGTAACCAATACTTATACTTTTGGGCGGAGGCTATTCTCTTCAAAGAATGCACCACCATATATAAAAATATCCAATAAAATTTACCTGTGTGAAAATACCCTACAATGTCCAGAGTAACTTGAACATGTGACCTCAACTTCTTCATTAGCAGTAGACATTCTTACCAACCTGCTCAGCGCTTACCACATGTAACCATTTGATTTTGATTATAAATGTTCAAAAAATAATAAAGTTTGACTGCTAATGAATAGGTCCCACCCATACATGGGCATACATGTTTTTATGATATGTTTTATGGGTATATTTATGTATGGTGGTGCATTCTCCGGCTTCCCCCATACTTTTGTGCATATTTATTTTATGTTACATTTTATATGACTTAGTTTTTCCTCTACATAATTAATTTGAAATGAAATGTATAAATGATTATTTATATTAATAAGAAACCATATATATTATTTATTTTGTTACAAATTTTAAATATGGTATTCTATTTTTTAAAATGTTTATGGTATTATTATATAATTTTAAATAATAATTTTTTTAAAATCTTAAATAAAAGATGAATTGTTATAATTTTTATATTATTATATATACTATATTTATTCGTAGTTTAGAATATACGTCAAATTTGACGTATAATGTTATAGTAACTGAAAATTTTACTTATTTTTTATTTTTTTACATATTATAAGTTCTAGTAATTATATCTAAGGTAAGCACTACAAAACTAAATGGAAAGCAAATGTATATAAAGTGAAAAGAAGTGGAAAACAAAAAGAACATGATTTTAAAAAAATACATCCTCCATAAAATGAGCTTAACTTTACCTTCACCAAAGAAATAAATTGTAACTACAAATCACATGAACATGCAGGTACATTCAAAAATAAAATCACCACTATATAAACCAAGAAATTACAAGAATCCATTCTTTTACAAAACGGTCATCCCTATGAAGCAAATTTAGCACAGACTTTTTGCCAAAATTAATTATAACTCAATATAATCACAGCACATTTTGTTAATGTTTAAAGTCATATGATGTACGCCCAACTGGTAGTGTGGTTGGAGTCACTCACGATCAAAATGCTAACCTACTTTGAATAAGAAGAATTATCTTTTATCTCTATAAAACAACTTAAGTAGAAAATGGGGAAGGTGGATTCACATACAAGTTAATAGCAATGTCAATTATGTAAGGCTTTACACCCTCCATAGTTTATAAAACACTTACACATAGAAACGTGCCTTCTTTCATTATGGGAAGTACAAGAGCCGTATTTGCATGAACTTTGAATATTGTTGTTTTCTGTTTCTTATGGAAGCTATAATTATTGACATTGAAAATAATATTATGCATTTGAGGATATTGTTTCAAAAATAGGAAATTGCATGAATATGATAGGAGGCACTACAATAATTTGCAACAACATTCTTCAATATTTATTACTCGGAAGGGTTAGAGAAGGTGCATCAAATACTTTCCAATTATATACATTTAAAGGTATTCTTCAATGAATTCATAGGTTTCTATTCAACTCGAAATTATATATATATATATATATATATATATATGTATGTATGTATGTATGTATTTTTTTTTCTATTATTGATAAAAGGTTTTTGACCTGGGATCCTACTCGATTACAAAAGGTATGACGGTGGGAACCACATTAAATGTGGTGCATGCAACAATAAATGATCTTTAATGTTATTGATGTGTTTAATTTCTCCATTGCGCCAAATATATATTTTATTTGATATTTTTGATATTTTTTTATTATTGGTAAAAATTTTTTTGACTAGGATCCTACCCAGACTACAAAAGACCCAAACCCAGATACAACATTGAAGAGCAACAAAAACTCAAAAAAACTACAAAGGAATATCGCAATGAAGAAACAACAGGTATTGCAACAAAACCATAGCCAAACCTCATCTAAACTTTAGCAAAACAACAACAATACCGTGGCAAAACTACAACCCAGTCCAAAAAAGAGTCAGCCAAAAAACACTGAGTATGAACATCACTATGAAACTATTTCATGATTTTGGAGAAAGTCTTCTTAAAGTTTCCCAGGTTGCCTTTTATATATTTATAGATGGAATCACTTTTGCATTTGTCTTTTCCTTTATTTACCTCCAGAAGAAGAGTGATGTTGGAGAGAATGTCCATTTTAACCTTGAGAATGGTTATTATGTCACATTGTATTCCTATGATTTTACCTTGTTCTTTCTCAATGGTGGAGATCCTTTTTCCAATTCTTTTAACAAATTATCATCCTTTTTCCTGTTCTCAATATCTATTTGGAAACCTCTGAACATTTAATTTAGCACCTGGAATTCCTTTCTGAGCAATGTGATCATATCATTATGGAGTTCAATTTCATTCCTCAGGTTCCCATCCATGGATTTTTTGTTAGTTGTATTCTTCACACCCATAGCCAAAAGACTAAGGGTAGCTTTACACTCACCCAACAAAGAGAGGAGGGGTGGGAACATTGATAGGGCTAACCCTGACCTTCTTGCTGCTAAGTATTCTATCAGACATAGGGGGTGAAAGACATTTAGCCGGGACATAAGGTGGAGGAGGTTGATAGGAATAAGCGGGCGGAGAAACAAGAGTGAAGTTAACTATAATCAAGTTAAGATGTTTGTAAATAAAAAAGATAACAACATGATGAAAGGGCTGAGCTCTTCTGCCCTGAGAGACCAAATTGACTGAATGTTCCAAGTAATGTAAAATGTATAAGGGAAAGCTAATAAAAGCATTCTGATGCAACACTAAATGGAAGAAAGGAGTATCCTTGAGATGCCCTTCTAGGATTAGGTATGTCATCAAAACCAAACTAACCTTATCATAAGGCTTTGGAAAGGAGTGCCTAAGAAAACCACTCTTGACATGGGATAGAATATCACTCGATTAAAGAAATTTGGATTCTTCCTCCGTCCTGTCATTTTTGTTCTTGAAAAACTTCATTCCTTTTAGATGGAGACTTGTGATACTGACAATGAGCTCTTTTGTAATTACAAATTCTCTATTCTTGTAGCTGATCTTTATGCCCTTCCAATTCTTAACAAAATCCTGAGAAATATGGAATTCGTACCCTCAAACTTTGTCCATAAAGTGGTTGAAACCCCCCTTCTTCAAGATTTCCCAAAGCTCGACATCTTCCTTCCATTGGGAATTGTTAACTGGTTCCACCAAAAATGAGGACACTGTGGAAAAACAATCAGAGAGGGAAAGGAAAGAATAACAAAGGTTTGGGATCCACAAAAATAACAAAGAAAAAACCTGTAACGCCCACAATATCGATGTTCTAAAACCACATTAATCCTTAAACAATTATCCAGAAAGTCATTTTTTTTTGTTTTAAGTTACAAGGGTGTCAAAACCTAATATACGTTTAATTAATTCCTACTAGAAAAGTTACGTTTCATAGGATAGATCCGGTCTAGATTATTAATTAAATATTCTTAATCTAGTTCTAATGTCAATTTAATTATCATCACTAGATAAGTGTTCAATAATTCCTTTCACTAGGTTAAATAGTTTCTCTCTTGGGAATTAACATTCAATCCACATCTAAAAAATCCTTATCCTTAGTTACCTTAGTGCACTTAAATTAGTTTCTTTAATGTCCATTGAATTAATTTCTGAAATCATACTAGGAAATAAATAACTTAACATACAAGAGTATTAATTGTCCCCATTCACCCATTTATACATACCCTTAAATTATTAAAAACCCATAACATTTATTCTTATTGTAGTGCCAGCTATATAAAATAAATAAAATAAAATAAAATGAAATAGAGTAATGCCGAGGAGGAAGTTGGTGGGTAGGGTGGTTGTTTACGTGTGACAGGAGTGGACAGAGGCATGTTGTAGGTGGATACACTGTGAAACTCTATTTTTCTGTGCATAATAGTATCTGCACTTTATTTTAGTTCTAGAAGCATTAACCGCCTGAAACTCAAGCTAGCATTGTAAATTTTAGCAGTAGTTGAATAGTTCAACGAGGCAGATTTCGTAGATGGGAATCAGGGTATACACAAAAATGGTTTTGTGATACGACTTTAGAGCTTAAAGCAAATGTAAATGGCAGAAAAATCCCCAAATTCACACTTGATCCCAACCTTTCCAATTCTTACAAACAGAGCTTTAGAGAAAAGTTTCATTTTTTTGTTATTTATTGTTGATTAGCGCTAGCGAAGTGTGGTCCGTGGTTAGTAAGGATTGTAGGATTGCAAAAAATGGGTTAAAACTTCATACACTCAAAGAATGATGTGTAACCATGATATCTTCTCCTTTTCCTTTATAAAAATCACCTGATCTGGACTTGCATTTGTACTTGAAGTGATTTCAACTGCAAAGGAGGAAATAAAAGATTTTTCTAGCACTGTTTTGATCTTGTATGCATAACATTGGCATTATTTTTGTGTTTGACCAAATGAAAAAATGAGGCAGATTCTCCTATAATATATTTTGGCAGTGTTCAGAAGAATTGGGTTTCCTCACGGGACAACCACAATGTTTCACCTGTGCAACAAATAGGTCTCCAACCTGATCAAGTTGCTCTTTCCTACACACTCCCAAGCCTATGCAAAAATATAAGTTCTGGAACAAGGTATGGACATCGATCAAAGCATAAATATGGAGGAATTTTGTCAAATGTTTTAGTTGGAAGTGACCTTTCTCGCTACCCACGTATGTCTCTACAAATTTTCTCTTGCACTCTTCCTCTATGTGAAATCCCCACCTTGTTCTTTCCATTATTAGCATTATGTTGTGAGAGTCATGCTGGGTGGCATAGTTGGCCAACACATGGTGTCGGGAAATGGCTATATTACAAGTGCTCGGGGGAAATTGTAAAAAAAACACAACATAATGAGGAGAATTTGAAAGAAGTGAGTGATTCAGTTGGAAGTGTGGCCTTCCACAAGTTGTTTTCATCTAGACACACACTGGATTTTATGTTGATGGTGATGGGGATGGTGGAAAGATTTGCACATGGGGCAGCCATTCCTGTTTTGTTCATATACCTTGGGAAGCTTATTGATGCATTTGGTGCAAAATTCAATGACTCCACTACAACGGCTTCTTAGGTTGCAAATCATGCTCTAAACATCTTGTACTTGGTACTTGTCATCATGGCATTGGGATGGCTTGAGGTATCATGTTAGATGCAAACAGGGGAACGATAATCATCTCACATGAGAATGTGCTATTTAAAATCCACATTGAGAAAATATGTTAGTTATTTTGATACAAATGGTAGCACTGAAGAAATTATCAATTGTGGTTCTAATGACATAGTGTTTGTATAAGATGCAATAAGTGAAAAGGATTTAAAGGTTTTTGATAGTTACAAACATGAAAAAAAAACACATGAGATGGTCGATTTTGTGGGAAGTTTGTTAGTGTTGTGGAGCTCTTCGTGCTTGAGGGTTAGCGTATACATGGCCTTGGACACTATATTGAATGACATAGATGGAGGGGTTGTTGGTGCATGCAAACTATTTGAAAGAGTTCTAAAAGAGAATTGGAGCCTTGTAGAATGTGGGTAAATCCACTTGGAGCACCACTTTCCCTACAGACGCTAATATTCTCCAGGCATTATCTCCCTTACCTTTTCTTTCATAATTTTTGTAATTTGGGTTCTTCATTTACAATATATTAGAAACGTTAAACCAATAGATAATCATACAAATGCATATGTAACAAAATTTAAATAGTGTAAAGAAATAAAACTTCACCTTGTGATTGACGAAACTAATTTTTTAATTTAAACATTAAATGTGGTCACTACCATAACCTTTTACGATGATAATAGAGTATTCAAATTAATTTCTCGTATCTTCTGGTATCGGCTAGATTTAGATGATGTCATCAAATCAAAGAACCTTTTTTTCCTACCTTGCAAAGTTAGAAAAGCTCAAATTCCAAAGCCTTGAAAAAAAAAAAATCAAAGCCTCGTAAAAGAGTTGTCAAATGTCGTATGCATTCCTTGTTATGTAGAGACTCATGACAAGCATTAGCTCGACCTCATGTGATTGTTTTGCACTCTTTTCACCGGTTCTCTAGAGCCCCATAACTCCGATTGCGATCTTAGGGATTTTTTAAAATTGAAAAGTTGTATTTCATTTTGACCCATTGTTTGAACCCCGAGAAACAAAATGCTTATCCACCTTTGTAAACCCCTAGTATTTTTACTAGAAAAGATTTTGGGACCTTCAGAGCTTTTAGGAAAACTAGTATTCTTGATAGTTTGACAAAGGCATTTTATAGGCCACCAGTCGTAGTTTGACTAGGTCAAACTGGACCAATTACGACCGATGGGTTTAGAAAATTCATTGCCGTTTGAAAATCGTTTTTGCTTGTTCAATTTCGTTAGTTCCCGTGAATTCTTGGTGTATAGGAGGAGACGTAGAAACTTACACATGGTGTTTTTTCCCATCGGAAGATAACATTCAAAAGTGGTTTCTTAGCCTTTGGGCCTAGATTGAACATTTTACAACTAGCAGGAAAACGTAAAAAGAAAGTTGTAGGAACTCCATCAGGCTACCAAACCACCATGGAAAATTTTTGACACTTGTGAATGATTGTTTGGGACTCTATCTTATGGGTTGTTGTGTGAAATTTGAGTTTAGGGAAAATAGTGTTTTCTCTCTTTCTCTCTCCTTGGTTATGAAATGATGTGAAATGAAATGAAATGAATACATGTCTCAAAAATTCTCTTTATAATTATTATTGTATGTAAATGGGAAACTAAAAAATTAATTATGCTAGATCTAGGTGGATGTCATGCCAACAATTTATCGCTGATTTCATGCTCACATGTTTTTACAGGATGCAAGTAAGACGGAAAAACAACGTGGGGGTGATTCATTGTATATTGTTATAATTTTATGTATGTTAATAGAAGAAAATTGTTATGTAGTGTTATGTTACAGTAAATTTAGTTATTGAAATTTGGCAATATGAAGAGATGCTAGTTTTAGGGGTGTTTTGGGAGATGTGCATGTAACTAAAGGTGTTATTTTGATTCATATTTACATATGGGAAAAAGAGGGTTGGATATATATATGTTAAATGAAGTTGTAGAGGAAATTCCAACTTTTGCAAGTATGAAAAGGTTTATCATTGAAGTTCTATAATATTTTAGATGTCAGGGTTTAAGGGGATGTTCATCCACACATGCGTGTTATTTTGATCCTCAAATTTTTTATTGTAAAAGTTTGATATGCGTGTCAAATGAATTTGAATTTAAAATATTGTAGTGCATTTACAGTGTTCAATAGACGATTAATTAATTAGTGTGTTGTATTCTTACCTTGTAAATGTAATAAAGAGATCTAAATGAAACACTCAACCCTAGTATAAGACTTGTGTATAACTACCTTTCTTGCGTGAATCATTTTAGTGTGGAAAAATAAAACCTTAGGATAATATTCAATCACTACACTCAATGTCACCTTCTAGCTTAAGTAAATAAGATCCCTATTTTGAATTATCAAAATAGTCGGTATGTTTAGCAACATCATCGTAAACCCAACGGTTAGGAACGACATGGTTAAACTATTTGTGGTGTAAGCAGAGTAAACACTTCCTTAGGATCCTAGTGGAATGCCTTGTCTTACGAAGTTAGATCTAGAAATCAACTTCATGATCAAAATGAATTCCTTGTGGGATCTAGACGACACAAATGGAACTAGTGAAATAGTTGTGCTATGACTTAAACTTTGGTTAATGATCCTTTTAGTTCATCGTAGATAAATGTGTTACCTTGGTTACTAACAACATATCACCTTGGTATTTTATGAAGGTTTTTAGCACAAATATTTACTCTCACCTTAAACTTATATATAGTTGGGGTGTAGATCCGTAGGTGCAATTGGAATTAAACCAAACCTTGGCTAATTAAGGGGTTAACTTGTGGGTAGAGAATGGTAACTCCTTACAAATTAAATTTATTAGAATTATGTTGACTTTAGAGAACCCAGGAACTGGAAACTAGGTCCCGTAATCCTTTGTTAGGCCCTTTTATGAAACTAAGAATAAAAGAAATTTCACATGCGTAATCATGAAATGCAAATACATGGGATCTTACCTTGAACACAAATCACTTATGGGTCATGTGTAGCTTATAATGCTTTCACTCATGTACTTCTACAAGATGTTATACAATACTTCTGTAACTCCTTTTGTTATAAAACAATGTTAATAATGAGACCATAATGCGATGTAAGAGTAAAGCATACAAGAGTGAAACACGATTTGATGTTAGGAATAATGTCACTCTTGGAGTACTTATAACTCAATTAGATATTTCCTTGTGTTAAAAATATTATGAATTGCCTTGGTGAGATCAAATTCAAGAAAAAAAAGATATTTATAAATCTAAATAAAATTTCTTGACTTGGAAATTTTGAATGGATTCAACAATTTATCAAACTATATTAACTATGGTAGGGAAATAAAGATACCGTGATCAAAAAATGTTTTGGAAAAATGTATCTTGAATCTAAATCTACCTCAAATCCTAAGATTTCTATCTTGACATCACGTCAGATTCAATATTGTAGTAAGGGTAAAATTTAAACATTGAATGAATGTTTGAGAAACATAAGCTTAACCTATGAACGAGTGAATTAAGAACTTTGTATGCAATTTGAAATATGCCAAATAATTATGTAAGTTATGGATATTGTCGTAAGAGATAAAGAGCCAACTTAAAAGGTTGAACTGTAAGTTGAATGTGAAATGAATTAAAGAATCTGTAGGTGGAAAAAGGATAAAATTATCCTTGCACAATAATGTTCTTAGAATGTTAATCGTAACTAGGATTTAATCATGGTAATGATGTGTTGTGGGTTTTCCAACCCTTGAGTCCTTTTCTTGTGGTAGGGTCATTGCTAGCATTTATTCATTGGGGAAATTGTGGCATCGACATGTATATAGTGTTATCGTGTGTCTATGTGAGTCTATGACTTATGTAAGTGTCTTGTGTGTTGTTGAGTTTCTTCTTAGAGCCCTTGTGGTGTTGTGTAGTGAGCAATGTAAGTCAAAAAAATAAATTATTCTAGTATTTTCACTATTGTATTTGTGGGTGTAAAATGTGGTCATTACATTTGGTATTAGAGTAGAGGTTCATGCTCTGGAACCTCTGGGAAAGATTGGAGTAGTGATGATTTTGCATGGTGGTGGTGGATATTGGAAGAGTAATGTGATATATGTTGTAGTGTAAACAACATTGTAATTTTGATATTATGAATGCACATGTTTTGCATGTCACTTAGTATGTAATTTTTATCATATTGATGTGTTTGTGATGTATTCACTCTCCTTTAAATGTGTATTCAATGAAGAGTTCACTGATGTGCTTCCTTGGTGTGTGTGAAAATAATGTTGTGATGTATTAGTTTCTTGTTATTATATTTAGGTGTGTTGATGTGTTGTATGACATAATACCATGATGTTGCCACCATGTTGTGATGAATTGTGTATGTCACCATGTTATATAGCAATTAATTTTATGTTGTAATGTTACTCGTTGTGTTCATCATACATATTATTTTGTAATACCGTGATTTAGGGACATAAGGTGTGTATAGTGCTTGCACTTCAGTGTGAATTATGTGGTAATGATGTATTGAAACTTGTGAAAGTGATGATTATGTTATACCCCGTATATATACCATGCGTAAGATGCTATGCACACATAACCATTGTGTTAGCGATGTAGTTATGTGTTATGTTGTGAACCCTACACCAAGTGAACCTAAGGGAAACCAAGTAAAAGTGCATATTTGGAGTGAGGAACATGTACCATTGCCCATCACTCGATCCAAGTACGAGATAGGAAGTGGAGTCTTACATAGGTGAAAACCCACTTTTGTTCATTTGGTATGTATGGCACTTTCTCAACGGGTGTCATGCATATTGTGTTTCTGGAAACCTTAGGATAAGTAGATGGTGAATCATACTCTCTCTCTCCCTATATGGGTATCATATAGATTCAACCTAAGTGTAGCTATGACTATGTCGAGCCTTGTCGAAGTGGTGGCGGCTTTTGATTCGGATAAAGATGATGATAGTTATATTATTTGATATGTTATTTAATGAGCTGAGGCTCGATGTCTGAGTGCCAACAACTCGTTGAGTACCCCTTTGGTGGCCGTATAAGGCCACATAGTTATTGTGATGTGTTATTTCACTATATGTATTTTATTCGTAAATTGAACACTTTCCCTTTTCTTACTAGAACCAATAGTTTTCTTGATTGACATGTTCTTATATTTTGGGCATTTATTTGGTTGTTGCACTAACATGCAGATTTTTGCACTAACCATGGCTAATTAGCCATTTAATTTTCTTAGTTTTAGATTTATGTATCAAGTTTAAAAGTTTTATAGCCTAGCCCAAGGATTTGGATTTTTTCCACTTGGCATTTGAATGGATTGTTATGCTGGTTCTAATGTCGTAATTTGTTGGAATAGGGTCATGGGATTCAACACGAGTGGTGGAACCTATGGACCCATTTTTTTGTGTAGGGTACGCCCCAAGGAGTTACTGAGATAACTAGTGGGTTATTGAACCATTAGTTATTATGTCACTTGGGTTAGATATATATGGACTCTATGGGCCTAGGGACATAGGGTGACTGACCTCTTTTGGTGAGTGAAAAAAAAATTATCTTTATTTTATTGCTTGAGGGAGGAATAAGATACTTGAGGGAGTCATAAAAGACTTCAGGGAGACATAAGATATTTGTGTGGGTGTGATTGATGCTTTTGGAGTTATATGGAGTTTCTCTATGACTCTTGGGAGGTATATATATTTGCTTTGTGATGCTTGGGAGGTATATGGAGTTGTTTTGTGATGTTTTGGGAAGTGTATGGAGTTGGTGTTATGATTTATGTGTACTTTTGTGAGTTGGTTTATTTCTTGTGATAGTGTTCCTATCTTGACACTTTGTGTAGCTATAGTTATGGGTTTGAGTTGTGTGAAACAATTATATGTGTAGATGTTAGGAATTCCATGTGTTATAGTATGTCTATGATACGAGTACATTTGTGCCAGGGGCATGTATATGAGAAGTACTATATGTGTGGATTATGTATATTATTCTATGGTTTGGTTGAGTTCTTGTGATGTGATGCTCTCGTAGATGTATGCAGAGATATGTCTTGTGGACAATTAGTGGTGTGTTTGGTTATTGTGTCACATCGTGATGTCATTTATGTTGGGCACCCAAGAACATAAGAAAACTAAAATATTAAGTAATGAAATACTGAGATTTGAGGTTAGTAAATACTGTTAAGGAAAATGACTAACTAAGTAATAAACAAAAAAGGGAACTGCCAATCTTCACTGAACATTAAAATTTTAAGATATTACCAAATTTAGTTACTTCCTTGTGGTCATGTTATACCGAACCGTTGTTTATTTAAGCGACTTATGTCATTATTCACTTCCTTGTCTACGTACCCTTTGAGCTTCGACGTTGTGTCATATCGAGGAAGATGATCTTATAAGGGGAGGGAAATGTAGTGCCAACTATATAAAATATAAATAAAATAAAATAAAATGAAATAGTGTAATGGCGAGGAGGAAGTTGGTGGGTAGGGTGGTTATTTGTGTGTGGCAGAGTGGACAGAGAGGTGAGTGGTAGGTGGATAAATCCTCGTGAAACTATATTTCTCCCCGCATAAAGTACATGTTATCTCTTGAAAGTGCACTGTAGAGAGATGGGCTGCAGGTTCTCTAAGCTTGCAAAATTTGATCTCTCTCTTTCGTAGTACAATGGAAAAGCCTTAGGTCTATGGGTATACCTATTTTGAGGTGAGTCTCCAGTATCAAGGCTAGTTCTTTGTTGATGTATGTTGAACTGATTTTCGGGGTTTAAGGGTAGAAGATGACTGTAAAATAATTAAGACTAAGGTGATACACCAAAATTGTATGACGGATTTGATCGACTATATGTACAATTAATATGTGAAAGGATTCTTGGTAAACGAACCAACAGCTTTTCTATAGAATTTTAAGGAAAAAACTTCGAGGTATTGAGGGAAAGTATCACAATAATAATGCTAAGATAAACATGCACATTAATATCATACAGAAATCACTGAAATTTGCAAAAGGGTAAGATGATTAATCAGGAAATTTTCATTCACAAGACTAATAGAAACATACAAAAGACTACAAATGATTGGAAAGGTAGAAAATAATTCATACTCAGAAGGAAAAACCGGCAAAAAGTGCTTCAGTACTCATATATCCAAAAAGTCCTCCCCTGTGCTTTGCAAAGGCACACAATATATAGAAAAATAAATTTCACCCCCTTCCTAAAAATAGCCTAAGGCTTGTACTCGCCCATGCATCCTATTTTTATCCTTTATTTAATAATAGATAAAGGAAAAAAATAGAACATGCAACTACAAATAGGCATTAATAGCC
This sequence comes from Taxus wallichiana var. yunnanensis, assembly GCA_018340775.1. Taxonomy (NCBI): domain Eukaryota; kingdom Viridiplantae; phylum Streptophyta; class Pinopsida; order Cupressales; family Taxaceae; genus Taxus; species Taxus wallichiana. The sequence goes on from CM031233.1 coordinate 255,499,998, forward strand.
TTGATTACAATACAATCAAACTAAAGTTGACTGTTCTATTTTTAAGAAAAAAAGGTGAATAATTTGCTAATAATAATAAGCTTGCTTACTGAGAAAGTATCTTTCCTTGTGCATGTGAATTCGTCTTCTTGTGTGTTCTTTCCTCTTGTGAAGTATGAAAAAAATAAACTCCTTGTTTGTGAGTAAACTAATTGTAATACTTGCAATATTTGCAAAATAAACATCCACCGTGGGGACCACTTGTCCATGTGCACATGTTCGATGTTGACCTTTTCTCCATCCCTCTTCCTGGATTTGACCACCCTTGATTATCCGACCTTAGACTTTAGCACTAACATAGTCTAATGAATTCGACCCCCTTGAATACACACATGGTACATTATAATACTCGCCACTTTTGATTATCATTTCCTTGTCGGCTTTTTTGGATTATTTAAAGTGACTAATGTTTTCCTATTTTGGGTGATCATTATTTGATATGTATGGTTTATTTTGGACATACCTAACTTTGTTGATTGTAGCAATATTATTTGATCATTATTCACTGTAGCAATGGGTAATATTTGTAAACTTTGTAAGGTTTATGTAATGATCACTTTAAAACTTGTCCCCTCTAAATGATAGCTCGACCCTTCCGATGATTATGTCGGTGGCTCATTTTTTGAAATTAACCCGAGTGGGGTTAGGGTTTCTTTGCAGCATGGAAATGTTAGTAATTTAACTCACATCGAGTTAATTAACTCACATTGAGTTAATTAACTCACTGAAAGAGTTAAAGAAGGAAAAGGGGGTTGAAACCCTATCGTTTGGCATTTTTCACTTGAGATCCTCTTGAGCTAGTGAAGCTATGCTCAAATTTCATTACCGCCATTGATGAGATTTGTGAGCTCGGATTTTCTGTAGCAAGGACCCTCTGGTTGCACATTGATCGAGCTCTACGAGTTGGTCGCCATAATTGTGCTTTGTGAGCTCAACTTTTATTTGTTCTTTTGTTCTATCTTTGATCTTCTAAGCAAGACCATTACCTTCATTTATTTTATATGTGTTTTGATTGGAGTTTTGGAAAATGAAAGTGGAGGTCATGTATCACTAATCCTTGATCATGCTTTGAGTGATTTTTAGTTTCTTTGTTTCATCGACCAATATTAAACTTTGTGATGGGTTTTCCGAGCTTGTAAGCTTTTATAATCTCCATAGAGGGTCGTTATTTCTTCATATTTGTACGTTTTTCAATAGAGTGTTTATGGTCAATCAAATTTGAAACCGCCAATGATGAAGGTGAGTGAAATACTGTGCTATCCGCATTGTGACTTTTAAATCTGTGTATTTTGAGTTATGGGTATCTCGTATTTTGCTTTGATTTTCTTGAAACAAAGACATATTTGAGTCTTTATTATTTCCATCTGGGTTTTCTCTATTTGTGCATTCTTTTTCTTTAATTATAGATCCAAACATTTTTATGATGTGGGTAATTGAAAACATGCTTATATCTACTGGGATTTCGTTTATTAATCGCATCCATTTGATTTCTGTGGTAACCCATTTTCCTATCTCTCGAGTGTCATGGATCTCCTCTCGGGATTTGAAATTGAAGATCTCATCACTTATTGGATGTATTTCTTAACCAATGAGTGAATAAAGAGTATTCTACTGCAAAATTTTTATATGAGAGCTCGTTTTTGTTGATTTTCTCAAATTTGAGTAGTTAAAGCTTCATATCTTGATCTAGATTTTGTGGTTCATATTACACCTATTATCGTGCATTTTCTCACTTATTTAATGGCTTAATTTCTTACCCGACATGATGTAAAATATATTTTTGATTTCTCTACCATTCAAAACTGGCTCTGCTATGTTTTAGCATCATTATTTCCCTTTATACATATATGGTGAAGAATCGATCTTGTTTGTTCATTTTTCAACACAAGATTTGAAATCATTTCACAAGTTTGAACATTAGTTCGTCATTTTGAGAACCTAGGTTGTCATATTTACTATGGCTAAGACTTTGTAAAATTTATTAGTTTTCTATATGTACCTTCTTTCAATAAAGAGCATATCATTTTTGATCATCTATTTGATTTTATACATGTTCCTTTGGATGTTGATCATGATTTATAACATTTGACCCCGAAATCTGATGATATTGAACTCTTAATTTGATCGTCTTTGTTGTAACCTTTGAAAACCGGGTTTAGTATTATTCACTCTATGGCATTGTTTTCTTTGCTATTTTGCTTTAAAAATAAAACTCATTTAATATGTTATCAAAACCCTTCGGTTGTTCTAGAGTACTTTAATGCTTACTCTAATCTTTGCTTGCATGTATGCCATATGATGATCATTCATGTCCCTTGTGTTTTCTATAAATGACATCAAACCGCTACTTTCTTTCGAGAGATCTTTTCTTTACCATCGTGGGCTTGCAGAATTATGAGACCTTGATAAAAGTTTCCATTGATCTCTCGAGTAATAATTTTTGTAACACATGCCCTGTAGAGTTAAATTGACTTCAAAAATTTGATATTGTGTTTGATGAATTATGAGTTTTTCTTTCTCTACAAATATAGGTTTTGTATATTACTTCAGTCTGTTCTGAAATCCTTGGCTCGATTTTTGTATTCTGGAAAATCAATTATGTTATAATTCATTGTTTAGGATCAACTTGATTCTTCAAAATTCTATAGCACCCCTTTGAGAATACTTGCTTTAATCCTTTTCCAATCTAAGATCACTTGAAAAAGAAATTACTTCGAGATGAGTTCTTGAATGCCATTGGTTTCTCGTTATTATTGGAAATTTCAATCTCAAAATAATAGTTACAATCCATTAATCATTTTGGGAGCAGAAATGAAGTTTTGTATTGGCTAAAATGAACTTTTCCTTCTGTAGTGCTTGATGCATGCTCTGAAAACTTTGATTTGTAATGCGATTTGGACATCTGTATTCTTATTTAACTGAAAATGATCATGATCTTTGTATTTTAAAACTGTACTTTGTGAGTTATAAATATTTTTTTATGTTCTTGGTGAAGATATTTTGTGATGTAGTTACACTTGTGTACTGTAGAAGTGATATAGTATCTTGATTTATTTATGCACTTGTCATACATGCTTCATTCTGAAAACTACAAAAATGGTTGAACTTTGTTATATTATCTTGAAACTTCACATTTTTCGGTTATTAAGCTATAATGAATGCTCCAAAATACTTCAATTTGATGATTGAAAGTGCAATCCATTTCTTTTCTGGTTAAATACTGCATTTCCCTTTTATTACAGCGTTGATATGCATGTTGGAAAATTCGTAAATGTCCATTTTACATGGAGAATCCCTGTCGAAATTTTCCAGAATCTTCTCTTCATTCTGTTTCAGTTGTAACCATTCTTTTCCAGTGAACTTCAAATTCTTGAAATCTTATTTTCTCCCTTAGTTGCAAATTGAAAAGTATACTTCTATTTTCCAGTCTCTTTTCTGTATTGTATCTTCTTCCATTTGCAGAAAATACTGAATTTGAGTTACAATAGTCCTTCTTTCCAGCATGTACTTATGGTTTATCTAATTATTCTTGGCTACAACTTGTACCTGTACACTTAAGAAAACAATTAGAAAAATACGTAGGATTTTTGCCTCTCTTGTGTCCATGTTTCTTCTTTTCTTTTCTCTTTCTTCTTTCTGAGTGAGTAAAGCATGTATGTAGTTTGATCTTCAAGTAAATTATATCTCCTATTTTAAAGAGATTCATATGCACGAACTAGGACAATATAGGAATATGAATTGATCTCTGAGCTCGTAACTGACAGTTTTCTCTTTTCTTCTTTTCAGGTACAGTGACTTCTACAACGAAGATGAAGAAGGAACAAAAGTTGGAATGGAGATACTTCAAACAATGAAGAAAACCCCAAGGCAATGATGGGTTCACTCATACTCCTTTACTTTCTTTTTCATGCATGTGTACCTCTTATTTCAGTAGTTGTACTTTACTTTTCAGTTACATCCCACAACTTGTGTGGGAACATTGAAATTCCTTATGAATAAAACATTGAATTTTGGAAATGAGTTGTGTATTTCTTCTTGCATTTCAGCTTTCTATATGGATTGTATGATGAACTAAACAACTCAGTAATATAATTGAATGTCTTAATCATGAAGGAAGAAAACTTAAGAAAACCTATAAAATCCAGTAATGAACTCTGATTTTTGCAATCTGCACTTATGTTTGCTATCCCAAAACTCAACATTTCACCTATTCTGTGACTGAATGTCTTCATCAAGACAACACAACTATCCTTTGGGGCCTTGTGTTCTTTTGCTGAAGATAGTCATGAAATTACAGACTGCATGATCTGTTATGTTTTATAATAACACACATAGCTACAGATTCCATTTAATCATTAACTAATTCAACAGTAACAATAATATCAAAACTCCTTAGCTTAGGTATACTTCACCAATGCCTTCCATCATAATGAAGTTTTGAGTTGCCCATTTTTGCACAAGTGCAAAAATTGTCAACATTTCGGTGATCTGCTGGGAAAGCTACTCTACTAGCTTATAGACAAGTGCTTTGCTCTTGTCCATTGGGCATGGAGGCCAAACATGTAACAAAAATCTACCTTTCTAAAAGGTCCAACCCTTCCAAAATGAAACTAAAACCGGGAAAGGATCCGACAAACTAGATCATGTGCACGAATGCACTTAGTGAATTGAAAACAATGCAAGGTGCATAAATTGCACTTATTGAAGGGAAATCCTACTCTAACAATCACTGTAAGATTTTCAATAACAATGTTTGAGAAACATACCATTCATAGGAATGGTAAGTTCCTCTCCATTCAGCTTCAAAAGTTGAAAAGGATTGTGTTCTTTGCAAGTTGAAATCATGTAAGGGCCACTCCATATTGTATCAAACTTTTCATGTCTTCCTGGATTTGTACGATCAACATCCCACTTTAACACAATATCTCCTTCATTGAAGATTTTGAATTTGGATTTCTTATCAAAATTCTTCTTCATCTATTTCGATTCTTTTCCATATTCAAATGGGCTTGATCTCTTAGCTCTTGTAATTCCATTAACTCTACATAACGAACCTGTAATGGTTCATTCTCAAGCAGCTCCATTTGATGCAAAGCAAATCTAATGCAGGTAACTCAACTAAAATAGAATTCTTGCTTCTTTTCCATACACAAGTTTGTATGGTGATCCCAAAGTGCTGAATTCAACATTAGATGTCAAACTCTTGGATTATCTTTGAGTGTCCTTTCGATGATCCTTAAAAGATTCTTGTTAGTACTTTAAGCTAAGCCATTACCTTGCAGGTAATAATTAGATGAAGAACTTAAGTAAATTCTAGGGTTGACAACCCAATCATTATCTTTGCACCATGAAACACTAAAGCATTATTTGATATGATAGTTCAAGATTCTTTGGAACACCAAATTTGCAAAATATTCCTTCATAAAAGGATAGTATCGAAGATTCATTAGAATCTTTCAAGGCTATTGCTTCAGTCCACCATGTAAAATAATTTGTAGCAGTTAAGATCCATTTGTGTCCTTATGACAAAGGTGGCTTTATCATGCCAATAAAGTCAAAGAACCACCACAACAATATTCCATTTATATCTCTTTTAAACATATAAGGTACAACTTTTAATCTGAAATATCTTCATCTATTTTTGTCCATACCTTCCCGATAGGTGCCATGTTGTAGATAATTAACCAAATCAGTCATCCATCTTGATTCTTGAATCTCATAAGCAAGTTCAAAGTTGCTGATTTTCTAGTTAAACCATGACTTCTAATTGCTTTGATAATCAATTTTAGCATGTTATTTTGAATCATCTAGCTCGTAGTTTGTTGTTTTTCCATATCAGTAATTAGATGTTCACACAAGCCTTTCCCTCGAACTATCTTCGCAACTCGGATATCAACATCATATTCCATGACCTTTGTTATCGAGTTTGCTCTTTTCTCGTTCAATTCTTTATTTAGTAAGAAAACTTTCACACTTGGATGAGAAACAAGAACATGGATATTATTGTTCGAAAGAATGTATTTGAAATTCTTTAGTCCTCTTACTACTGAAAGTACCTATTTTTCAAGGAACGTGTACCTTGTTTCGTAATCATGCAAGCTTTGTCCGAAGAAAATAATAGGCTACTCAATATTTTCATCATTGTCCGAGTTAGTATGAATGAGATTGTTTCAGCTCCTATGCAAGTGCATACATTGTAAAATATTTATCAAAATTTGGATTTGCAAGAGTAGGAACTTGAGAGAGCTAATTTTATTGATTCAAATCCTTCTCTCCCTTCACTAGTCTAAGAGAAATTTTTCTCTTTCTTTAGCATAGCTATCAATGGTTTAACCAATGCTATAAAATTTGGAACAAATCTTCTAACAAAGTTGATTTTTCCAAGAAAAATTTGTAATGCCTTCTTATGATGAGGTAATGATAGCTATGATATAGCTTCAATTCTGAAAGGATCAATTGATAATCCTTACTTGGAAACAATATGACCAAGCAATCTACCTTGATGTATTGAAAAGATAGACTTTAGCGGATTCAAAGATATCCAAAATTGTCTACATAATTGAAAGGTTAGCCTTAGATGTATTAGATGTTCTTTTGGATTTTTTGAGAATATGATAATGTCATCTAAATAACCCAGGATGCATTTATTTAACAAGCTACGGAAAGCCATGTCCATTACATGTTGAAATGTTGCACCATCATTTGAAAGGCCAAAAGACATCCTTTTCTAAGCATAAGTACCCCATTTAGTGGTAAACACTATTTTGTACCTATCCTCTTCCCAGACTAAAATCTAATTGTATCCACTATAATCGTCCAAGAGAAATAATCTATCTGCACTAGAAACTATTCTTAAAATCTGATCCATATTTGGGAGTGGGTAATAATCTTTTAATGATGTTTTATTAAGATCTCTGAAATCTACACATAATCTGATTTCACCATTATTTTTCCTAACAGGAACAAGATTGGTTACCCAACTTGAATGCTTAACTGGAAAGATAATACCTAATTCAATCAACTTAGATAATTCCTTCCTCATTAGAGGCTCTATTTTGGGATTAACATGCCTCTTCTTCTCGTCTAACCGATTTAGATTTTGACTACAATTTGATAGTATGTTATGCTAAAGTGGGATCAAATCCTTTCAGTTCTTGGTATTTCCAAGCGAAAACATCTTTAAATTCCTTGCAAAGTTTAATGAATGACTGCTTTTTCGCTAAGGAACATACCTTTCAAGAAACAAATTTTTCCCTTCATCAACTAAGATCTCTTCATAATTATGAGCATGTGTTGACATTTTAGTCTTGACCTTTCTTAAGCGATCTTGAGTCTTGAAGATGTCTTCTAATGTGACTAGACCTCGAGGTAGTTTATTTGTCATTAATTAAACAATCTGGTCATCGTATAAATGCTGTGATTTATCTTGATTTACTCTGTAAAATTTAGCTTCTTCTTTGTAAAAACTGTAGATTTGGTCATCACTTTTTAAAAAATTGCCAATTTAAATCATTATCAGGTATCAAAGGTCTGACAATTAGCTTTATATGAGGCTAAACTTTACTGTTCTCTATCTATTCCAAAGCACTTCAAAACTAGAACCAACTACCATGCAAGTCCACATCGCATGCTTATTTTCGAGTTCTAGGAATAGACTCGAGTATTAATAGCATCAAAACCTTCCATTAAGTATGAAAATTTGTGTCTGTAAGAATTCATTAATGGATTATTACAAACATTAAAATTCTTTACTTGATTGATAACCAAATCAGAATCACCAAAAATTTGTAATGTGTTGATACCTTTCTTTTTGGCCCAAAGCAAGCCATGAATTAATGCTTCGTACTCAGCTACATTACAAGTACATGAAAATTGGAGACTCAAAGTTGAGAAATACCTTTCATTTTTGGGGAAGTGTGCATCAAACTTGATCCTTGTCCTTTTTGTTCTTAGCTCCATTAAAATGAACCTTCCAAATCCCTTTCGCCGAATCTTGTTTTTGACAACAAGCAAAGTGGTGTATTTTGTTCATGCATACAATACACACCGAAAAGATGTTCTTTGAATTCCTTAAAAGGGACCGTGAGCATGTTCTTCCACTATATTTTCATCCATAAACATGTTATAAACACCATCTAATGCTGAAACATGAGCTACTTCATCAAAATCAAACTCGATCTAAGGTGAATAATTAGCCACCGCATTTGGAGAATGAGGCTCAATGTGAAATCTGGCCAATGGTTACAATTGATATTAACCTTAGTGCCAAAAATGTGTAGTGAAAAATAAGAAGGACCAATCTAAAGAGAGATAACCTCCTATCTTTGTTGTGAAGTCTCTAGATAAGCATAAAGAAAAGTATGGAGGTAAATCTACAACAATAACATCTTGCAAAATAGAAACATTTGGGCAAGCATGTAACGTTACCTCTAAATTTTTGATTACACCAAATGTATTAGTTGTAAATTCATCAAGCTATAAGACACTCTTATCTCGTAGGCTCATACTATAGACCCAATTTCTTTGCAATTTCTTTTGGCATAATTGTGCTACTTGCACCACTATCCACCATGCAATTATGAACTAGATGTTCTCCAATAATCAGCGATAGATAAAATGGTGGTGGCTTCTTGATGTCATGAGTATTCAAAACTTTGAACCATCCAGTTAACTTCTTTAATGCGGTCTTTTTCAAACGTTCCGAGGACCATGTCTACCTTTGAACTTCGTTTTCTATTGTTTTTGAAGAAATTTGTAGCTTAGCCAGCTTCAGTTCATGAGAAAGTAAATCTTGTTGTCGGGAATGCTTAGAGTGTCCCACATTTAGATGTTAACATTATGATTTTTCATTATATCGACAATGTTAAAGAAACAATAGTGTGTGTTTGGTCGTCTTCTATGTTTAACCCGTGCGATTGGAAATTGATTTGTTGTAAGTTTACCGTTGTTCGGAAGACTTGGATCCTAAGATTCCGATCTATATCGATTATGGCTGTGATGAGATTGGGTTGGGGCACGATTGGTTCGAATACATATTCCCTGGGCTCTCTAGGTCCTATGATTGTCATACAAAAGAAATAATGTAAACTAAATGCAGCAAATAAAATTAACTATGCTAAGTATATCTATAACATATATAACTTCTATATTTTTGTTATTTTCTGATGAATTTTATAAATGAATTTGAAGGAGCAGCTATTTTAATATATCTAGAAATTGACAATTAACCTAGTGACAAATTTTAAAACAAACAAAGTAACCGAGTATAGCTACTTGCCTATGCAGTTGTAAATCTATTCTAAACAATGAAATAACTGATCTAATCTATTTGAAAGACTCTCGATCCTACCTCAGAAGTGAGGAAAGAATCATAGTCTCTCAGAAACTATCAATCCTCATAGCTTCCCTGGCAATATCGAAAGTAAAATTGACTGAAATAAAGTGATTGGCTACTCTATTTGATATGCTTTTAATTTAGAACTTTGAAAGCTAAAACCTGGATTCTGCAGAACAGTGGTGAATCCGATGATGTGTGTGATCTTGTCCCCTCAGTGTGACCTCCTCGCTCCTTCGTGTTCATGTGGATCTAGAAAAGCGTGTAATGCTAGCATCAACAGAAGTAGATATTGGGACAAAGGTAGCTTAGGATACAGACTGAATATAATGCGAGTAGGAGAGAGATAGCGCAAGAGTACAGAGCTTGGCTTATGCAATTCCTAGCGGGATTTATTACGAGTCATGCAACATAAAACATCTAGAACCTGAAACTATCCTACTTGAAGAACAAAACCTGCAACTTTAATGGCTTCCTATTGAAAACAAACTACTCTACTCCAATGGATTGGATGAAATATCAACAACACTTGCACAAGATGGATATGTGGCTTCCTAACAAAGCAAAACAACACTAACTAAGCATGCAATGAAAGAAACTAAGAATTCTAAGCAAAATGAAAGACTAATCTATTGCAATGAGAAATTCAGAGGAAAATTTGAGGGGCCATTTGCTTGAGCACAAGCCAACTATTTATAGCATTTGCATTTACCCAAGGTAAAAACCAAATTGAACTCTTAAACTATAAACAATGGCAAAACACTATTCCAGGGAACCAGAATCATTAATGCAAGCCCAAGGTGGTGAAAAAAAGTTGGTAAATGTTGAAATTTACGTGAGTCATGTTAAAAGAGAATTCTGGAAAACGTAAAGGACCGCCGCCCTGAGTAGGGTGGTGGTTACAGGACTACCGCCTAGTCGGGGCAGGTCACGTAGAGGCGCCGCCCAGCAGGCGGCGGTTTCATAACTTAAGAGAAAAAGGAAAATAAAAGAGGGGAAAAAAGAAAAGTAAAGTGCTCGGGGCTAAGCGCAGGCATGCAGGATGATAACGCGTACTTGGAGATCTTTTCCGGATCCCGAACACCTTGCGAGGAGACCTGTATCATCATTGGGGTACGTGTTACGTTGTTTCGATGGTGCAGTACCATACACTTTTGGGTACGTACAGGCACCACGTGTCTTAACAAAGGCACATTCAAAGGTGAGGCCGAAAGTGGAGACTCACAGGAGCACACGGCTTCCACATGTCAGCTTGACGCATCTTCAAAGATAAATCTAAAAGTGGGTCCTTAGACAAGTGCCAAGCCTCCACGTGTCGCAGTCAGATATATGGCCTCGCCAAGCAAAAGGACTTGGTAAAAATTATAAAGGAACAAAGCAAAGCCGTAGAAGAAGCCACATGTCAGCTCAACGCAAATTCAAAAGAAGAATCCAAAAGTGGTCCCCAAACATGTGCCAACCTCCATGTGGCCATATTCCAAGTCAAAGTGGGGAGGCAGTCTCCGAGAGTAATTTTAACTTTTTGGCTTCATTTCCAAGAGATATAAAGTATAAAAATGAGTCATGCCTCCGCCAATGCCTAATGAGCCACGTGTTAGCCTAAATTATATGCAGGCGGTGGGCCTTGTAGTGATTTTTTCCCAAATAGAAAATGCGACAAAAGAGACCGAAGATGGTTTTTTAACAAAAGGGTATTACGGGGCTATGGAGAAAATTTTGCATTTTTGTATTTTTATGCCAAAAAGGGGGAAAGTGAATTTCGGGCCCTTGCACCCATTCTCGCTAATTGGTTTCGCCATTTTGTACGGACTCGATTCAAATGTTCAAATAGACATCTTTTGATCCAAAGGTCAGAATCTAACAAATTTGGCACCATTGGAGAGATCTCAACCTCATCTACACCTTTGTGGAGATCTGAAACTTTGATTTTTATAAGGTTAGGTGAGGGAAAAATGGAAAACATATTTGTTTCATTAATGTAGCATCCATTTACTCAAACAACCAGATCAAATTTGATTTGATCCATCATTCTTCCTCCTTCAACATGTCGAACAAGTAATCAAGGCAGATTTGATAGATTATGGGTGGATTTGTAGGGTATTAATGCCGTAGCTAAGTTTCAAATTAGTTTTCCCACCTCTCTCCTTCTTCTCTCGTGTTGCATCTACTAAAGAAGGAGCTTAACTCTGTAAAAAGGGTTGGACAAGTTTTTTGCACTCTCCCTTCTTCCCTTGTCTATAAGAAAATTTTTGGAGTTTCCAAACTTCCCATTCAGTTGTAGTGCAAGATTTTTACTCCTGGCCTCAATAATGCATTGTATCAACTTTTGGAGCAATAATATATGTCTGTGGATGATTCTTGACCCTCTCATGTGTTTATTGTTGCCTTCTGATCTCTCATTGTAGTTTGGTTATCTGTGCATGGCATTTGCATTACATTTTTATGGTCTGTGTTAGCTTGCAAAACGATTGTTTAACATTCCTTTAGTGCATCACCTCATTAGCTTAGGTTTATTTTTTGTATCTTCTCAACCCTATCTCCTTGGTAAGATAGAGTAGGTTTTAGAATAGATCCTTTGTAATTTATTTGTGTGCACCTAAACAGAGGAATAGGAATTGACCTTAATCCAGAGAGCTCTCTCAACTCACAAGGTCCCACACTTTAAGAGATGCTCCATGTTGTGAAATCACACTGAGAGTCTCAACCTATATGGTTGCAAACATTCGGGTTTGTGATTCTGCACTAATAGTTTTGGCACATGCAGTGGGACCAAGGGTCTCCATTTTTATTATAGCAGATTGATGTGCACTTGTGGCAAGTTCTTGGCTTTTAAGAAGCTCGAAGTTTCACATTTGACGACTCCAAAAGAGACATAATCCACTAGTTTCAACAATCCAAGATTTTCAAGTTCATGAGAAGAATATAAACAAGGTCAAGAACTAGAGAGGAGGGACTATTTGTCTATCTGCATTTATCCCCAGATAGAGCAAGAAGGGGAAGAAGAGCCCAAAGGTCTCCATCTCCACCAAATAGAACCTTGTCAACACCTCCACCGAGTAGGCCATTCATTCAATCAACAAGGAATCTCAGGCCAATGATAATGGCACAACCACCCAACCCCTATGTTGACTTCACTGGTAGCAGCCCACTCACTCTTAATGGACAAAATCCAGTCCCAGTTGCAGCATTAAATAACATCCCATATTTCTATAGAGAGAACCAGAATTCTCCTAGTGACCACATTCAAGACATTGTAAATGTTTATGCGAGTTCATGAGATCAATGAGATGTACATTATAGTCAAATTATTAACCTCTTCACTCAAGGGAAAATCTTCACAATGGTTTAGGAGTCAAACAACAAGATCTATTCGGACTTGGGACCGTCTCTGCAGAGCTCTTCACAAATGACCCAATTTGGAGAAAAGGAGATAATCTATCCTTGTTGGAGCATTTGACAACCATCAAGAGGGCGCCTAATGAGTAGCTAAAAGATTTCAACTTCATATTTCAAAGGACATGGGATAGGATTCCATTGGCATGAGGCCCATGAGATGAAGGTTCTTTCTTATAGTTTCTTAGAGCTCTAAACTTTGATATTGCTTTAATGATTCAATTAATGGGAGGCACCACCTTACCTATAGCCTATAAAATTTCCGTTAGAGATGAAAATTATCTAATTAAGGCTGAAAAACTTGCTCCTAGGCCACGCATGCCTCTATACCTGAGAACTAGGAGATCTAAGCACTAGTCAAACCCACACATTAGCTCCTATACCTACTCCTAGGAATCAAATTTTAGTTGAATCCTCTACCTCGTGTTATAGCACTTCAAAAGAGCTTCAAGAAGTTATGAAACATTTGTAGAACCTACGGAATGAGCTAGTGACTATCAAAAGGCAGCAAGCTCAAATTTCTAGGCCATATCAGCCTTAGACTCAATATCAGGCTAGACCACCAACTCAGCCGCAAATCATAACCAAAACCAAGGACAACCTCAAGCTGCTATGCCTTTCAAGCCATATGATCCAAATATAACTTCAACATCAAGGGCCTTGGTTCCAACACAAAACAACATTACACAAAAATATGACTGGTGTTTCCCATTCAATCAGCCTCACAACCAGTAAATGTGTTTTAATGGTGCACTAAACAAGGCCTTGATGGTATAGACCATTGGTGTGTCTCAAGAGTCTAGTCAAGAGGAAAATCAATAGTAAGAAACTCATAAAGAGGCACCTCCAAGTGATACTATGCTTGTCAATTGGTAGGATGAAAATTTATGTGGTATGAATTAAGCCCCTTCTCAAAGTGTGCCTACCAATACATGATCCAACTCCCAATATGTAGAGTGAGCCCAAGCCACCTTCTAAACCCACCAGGAAAGGGGAAACAAAAGGATAGCTCAACCCCATTTAACATCATTGAAAAAATGAAGAAAACAAATGTGAATATTTCAATGTGGGAGTCATTGGCCATCCTAGGGTAGAGATTTGTTACGAGCTACTATAGCCAATTGGTCAACCTCAAATCAGCTCCTCAAACAACAAGAGAAACTACTTACTAATGTGGCTCGGCCGAAGGAAACCATGGAGGAAAACAAGGTAAGAATCAAGCCCCTCTCATTACATGTTTCATTGATCATTGGAGATAAATTGGTACATAATTGCATGATTGATTTTGGGGAAAGTATCTCTATAATGCCAAAACAAATAGCTGATCAGCTAGGTCTTTAGTACAAATTCATCTCTAGGGGCACAATGTAATTAGATGGGACAACGATAACACTAGTTGGAGTAATCAAAGATTTTATCCTCACACTACATGCCTGCTCCAATGTGATCGTATTAAAAACGTATCGGCCATAGACTTGCCACCACATTTTGCATTGTGTTTATCAAGAGACTTCACCGCTAAGATTGGAGGCTATTTGTCTTCGATTGGTTGCACATACTTTTTAGAACAAGGTATGGAGCTAAGGCTACAATTAGATCTGAGCCCATTGCATATTACCATATTGAGTTTTATGCACCCATCCCGATCAATGCCAATTGTTTAGCCTTCGATCAAGAGGACCTCCTAAGCACTTGTGAAGTAGATACCAATGTGGGGTGTATCCCAAAATTGACTTTGGACAAGTGGGAAAACAAGAAGCATGATTTTGACCCTATAAGGAGATGGAGGAATCGAGCTAGAATTCTCTCTTGTTTGCGGGAGGAGAATCATCCTCTTCCCGACATCATTAAGCTAGACCACAAAGATGAATATGAAGTATGGCAATTATTATTCAATGGCTCAAGAAGTAGACAAGGAGCTGGAGGAGGAGCTATGCGTGTTCCCCCAAGGTATGAATACTACTCAGCCTTCCATTTCCAATTTGCTTGTTCAAATAATAAAAAAGAGTATGAGGCTTCGGTCCATGGACCTGAATTGGGCAAGGAAAAAGGGGAATAAAGAATTTGCAAGTGTTTAGCAATAGTGAGCTAGTTATGAATCAAGTCCAAAAATGATGCCAAAAATGATCCGTTAAAGAGTTACAAGAACCGAGTATGAGACCTCATCGAGGATTTCAAAGAATTTAACATCAATTCCATACCGAGGAATAAGAATGAAGCAAAAGAAACAAATTAGTAGCAATTGGGGCAGCCTTTGACGTTATGGAGAGTATCAAGAGTGATAAATCTCAGCCCCATATCAAGTTGGTTGTGAGGCCGCTTGTCCGGACGACAACACAAGTTGGCAAGTCTTTGAAAATGATCAACAAATTGTCAAATTTCTACAAGAAGAAGTTGAGTTCTCCTCCAAGAACCAAGACAAACTAGAGTAGTAGTATGGTGATCAAGTGGTGCAGCTGAGGACCAACAAACTACCAAAGGGTCTTGTCACTTTGGAATCAATCTTCAACCCAAATGACCAATTCTGAAAGGAGAAGGTGAACATTCAGGTAAAGGGTGAAGATTTAGAGCCCATTTTCATAGAAGAAGGAAAAACGTTGCAGATTGGCAAGGTAAGCACTCAACAAGAAAAATCTGAATTCATTCAACTTTGTCAAGAATTCCTAGATGTCTTTCCTGGACTTACAAAGATTTAAGAGGTTTCAACCCAAAGCTAGCACAAAAACTATCGAGCTAGATCCAGGATCTAAGCCTTTCAGATAGAAGAAAAGGCCAATAAATCCTCACATTGAGCCTCTCATGAGGAAAGAATTGAACAAGCTAATTGAGGCTAGCATCATCTTCCTATCAAGCACTCAAGTTGGGTTACAAACTTGGTGCCCTGTAAGGAAAAGAAATGAGAAAACAGACGTGTGTGGACTTTTATGATCTCGAACAGAGCATCACTCAAAGATAATTACCCACTTCCATCAATGGAACATATCTTACGAGGTTGTGGCTGGCTCGAGAGTTTTTCATTGCTAGATGTATATTCAAGCTATAACAAGATAATGGTGAAAGAGGAAGACCAATTTAAGATAGCCTTCATCACCAAATGGTGCATATATGTTTATAAGAAGATGCCATTTGGACTATCAAATGCTTTGGAGCAAGATTTGAGTGAGCTATGGACATGGCATTCAAAGGCTTAATCAACAATATTGTCCTAGTGTATCTAGATGATATCACCGTCTTCTCAAAGAATGTAGCAAACCATCTCTTTCACCTTAGACATGTATTCTAGAGGTGTAGAAGGTTTGGGGTGTCATTAAACCCAAAAATGTGTGTGTTATTATCTCATGAGGGGAAATTATTAGGCCATATTGTCTCAAGAGAGGGGTTGACAATTGATCCTAAAAGGGTTGAAGCCATCTGAACACTTCCATTGCCATAACATAAAAAGTCTTTCTAAAGATTCTTGGTAAGGATAATCTTTGTTCACAGGTTTGTACCTAATTTTCGACTCTTGTGAAGCCTTTAAAAATGATTTTAAATAAGATCCTTGCATTTAAATGGACAACGAAGGAAAAGAGAGTTTTGAGGCCATCAAGCTCGTAATATCACAAGCCCCAACTCTCATTAACCTGCATTTCTTAAAAGACTTCATGCTATATGCTTTTGGGGGTCACACACCATCTCACCATTATGGTCCAACCCAACAAGGAAGGTTCAAAATAACCCATAGCTTTATTCGATCAAAGCTTGGAGGACTACGAGGTAAATTATTCTTTCATTGAAAAACATGTCCTTGTTGTTATTAGGAGCTTGAAGAAGTTCAAAACTTGGTCTCAAATAATAAGATTCAACCGCTAGTATCTCATGCTATGTGCTATGATTCTACACTAACAGCATCTCATGAGAAAGAAAGGCAAGCTCATAGCCTAGTTCATGTGAAAGTAATTGAGGATAGATAGGTGGTGGGTATATATTTTTCCTAAATTTTCCTTCAAGAGTGATATATTTCATCACTACTTTGCAAACATTTGTCATCTATCGGGAAGTTTGTTTTAACTCGCCATCAAAAACAAGTGGATTCTTTCATTTGGTCCAAAGAAGGTAGAAATTTCATGATTTATATCGTTTTAATATTTAAAAATATTAATCCTATCCATGGGAATACCAGTGGCCTCAACAATGGATTTTTCAATCACAAAAATCTCCATGCCCCTAACCAAAACTCTACGCTTATCCCAAGCTTTAAAAATTCTAGAGCAAGAGAAGGGTCATTACCTTTTCAACCTTTTAATGTATTCAGAGAAACCACCTCTTTTGAGTAGACATCGAGACCGTTGCATCCTGTTTGATTTCCGATAAGAAGTGGGCTCGGCCAACACGATCTCCCCTCATGGTTCTATAGCAATTCAAGATAGTTCTTCAAACACTTCTTATGGTTTCTTTCCCACAAGTTTTAATTTTCCTATCTAAGGCCTTAATTATCATTAGGGAGTCACCTTCAATGATAAATTTATTGATATGTGAAATCCTTGCAATTTTTATACCCCATAATGCAGTCATTGCCTCTACATAGTTATTTGATTGGTTCCCAAGAGGTCCAACATAAGCTTTGATGTAGTCTCCCTAGTGGTCTCTTATCAGACCACCACCACCCACTTTGCCCTCTCTCAATTTTGATGACTCGTAAAAACTTAATTTGAACCACCACCAAGGAGGTTTCTATTTCATTCTTCTTCTATCCTTATTCATTTTATAATTGGTTCCTTCTTTGGAAGGACTGATCTTTAAGGCCTTTAGCATAATTTTTTCCTCGAATATGATTCCATCCATTTACGCTTGAGAATCATGATGTTTTCCTTTAATGAGATAAATAATTGTTTTACTAAGGGAAAAATTATTAATTAATGAGATAAATAATCATTTTCATAATCACCAGAGGTATACTTTATATGTTGCTTTTCAAAATCATCTAGCTAAGATTGATATCTTACTGAACCAAGCACAAGTCAAAACTGTGACATATAATAATAGTTATCAAGATAATATTTTAGATATAATTTTAAGTCGATTAGAGAATATTAATTCTGAATCCCAAGAATATTACAACAAATGGTCGAAGGATAAATATCTAGTGGACATTGCCAATACTGAAAAAGATAAATCTCTTAAAAGTATTATGAACTACAACATTCAATTTTAAAGAATAGTTTTTATTACTTTAAATTTTTAATAATACGTTTGAATTGATCTCAAATTTTTTGTTCGTTATAGTAAAAATATGAAAATCTAAAATTTCAAGCAAGGTATTCCAGGTTCACTTTGATAAAGCTCGTAAAAGTTTACCCACAACAATTCAACTTAAGCAAACTATTATTTCACTTACCAAACAAAGCAAGATGTCAAGAAGATTATAAAAGAGAATGACAGTGGACGCCAATATTTTTTTCAAGACAAAGGAAGATGGAGATCCTTCTTTTCTATCCTATCTCGGAGATGCTTCAAAAGAAGATGAAGCAATTGTGAGTAACTTAAATATTGTTGTAGAGGATCTTGTCAATTATGGAATTCTCGAAGTAGGGAACAGTGCAGGGAAAAGCGACACAGAAGTCACAAAAGAAAAGGAAAAGGAATGGGAGTGGGGAAGTTGTTTGAATATATGTGTATTTGTTGAAAAATGTTGACAAAACTTTAAAGTTGAAAAATGTTTATTTCTATGTTGAAACTTGAATCTTCGTTTAAGTTGAAGAATATTGTCTACTTCTATAAGAATTTCATTTAGTTTTTCAACAAGATATGCTTGCAAGTTGTAATGGTTTTCATTAAATATGTTTTATTTTCTATACAAGATGTGCTTTTAATGGTTTTCATAGAATCTGGTTATGTTAATATACAAGATATGTTCGTGAATTTGGATTATTTTACACGTGTTTAAGTATTATCATGGAATCTAGTTAAAAGTGTCATGGAATGCAATGATAATAGGATATGTATAGAAAGATATGAAATGAATTTATAACCTATACATACATACATACATACACACACACACACACACACACACACACGTATATATATATATATATATATATATATATGTATGTATATATGTATGTATGTATGTATGTATACATATATATATATATATATATATATATATATACATATACACATACATATGCATATATATATATATATATACATATACACATACATATGTATATATGTATATATATGTATGTATGTATGTATATATGTACATACATACATGTTATTACATACATACATACATATATATATATATATATATGTATATATGTATGTATGTATGTATGTATACATACATATATATATATATATATATATATATATATGTATGTATGTATATATATATGTATATAACAAAGGTTTGGGATCCACAAAAATAACAAAGAAAAAAACCTATAACGCCCACAATATCGATGTTCTAAAACCACATTAATGCTTAAACAATTATCCGTAAAGTTGCGGCATTTTTTTTTTTTTTAAAGTTAGAAGGGTGTCATAACCTAATATACATTTAATTAATTCCTACTAGAAAAGTTACGTTTCATAGGATAGATCCGGTCTAGATTATAAATTAAATATTCTTAATCTAGTTCTAACGTCGTTTAATTATCACACTAGATAAGGGTTCAATAATCCTTTCACTAGGTTGAATAGTTTCTCTCTTGGGAATTAACATTCAATCCACATCTAATAAATTCTTATCCTTAGTTACCTTAGTGCACTTAAATTAGTTTCTTTAATGTCCATTGAATTAATTTCTGAAATCATACTAGGAAATAAATAACTTAACATACAAGAGTATTAATTGTCCCCATTCACCCATTTATACATACCCTTAAATTATTAAAAACCCATAACATTTATTCTTCAGTAGTTCCAGCTATATAAAATAAATAAAATAAAATAAAATGAAATAGAGTAATGCCGAGGAGGAAGTTGGTAAGGTGGTGGTTGTTTACGTGTGACAGAGTGGACAGAGGCATGTTGTAGGTGGATACGACTGTGAAACTCTATTTTTTCCGTGCATAATAGTATCTCGCACTTTATTTTAGTTCTAGAAGCATTAACCGCACTGAAACTCAAGCTAGCATTGTAAATTTTAGCAGTAGTTGAATAGTTCAACGAGGCAGATTTCGTAGATGGGAATCAGGGTATACACAAAAATGGTTTTGTGATATGTCTTTAGAGCTTAAAGCAAATGTAAATGGCAGAAAAATCCCCAAATTCACAGTTGATCCCAACCTTTCCAATTCTTGCCAAAATAGGAGCTTTAGAGAAAAGTTTCATTTTTTTTGTTATTTATTGTTGATTAGCGCTAGCGAAGTGTGGTCCGTGGTTAGTAAGGATTGTAAAATGGGTTAAAACTTCATACACTCAAAGAATGATGTAACCATGATATCTTCTCCTTTTCCTTTATAAAAATCACCTGATCCTGACTTGTATTTGTACTTGAAGTGATTTCAACTTCTGCAAAGGAGGAAATAAAGGATTTTTCCGCACTTTTTTGATCTTGTATGCATAACATTGGCATTATTTTT
This sequence comes from Taxus wallichiana var. yunnanensis, assembly GCA_018340775.1. Taxonomy (NCBI): domain Eukaryota; kingdom Viridiplantae; phylum Streptophyta; class Pinopsida; order Cupressales; family Taxaceae; genus Taxus; species Taxus wallichiana. The sequence continues at coordinate 255,520,341 of CM031233.1, forward strand.
GTGTTTGACCAAAAGAAAAAAATGAGGCATTCTCCTATAATATATTTTGGTAGTGTTCAAGAATTGGGTTTCTCACGGACAACCAAAATGTTTCACTGTGCAACAAATAGGTCTCCAACTCCGATCAAGTTGCTCTTTCCTACACACTCCCAAATTTTATGTAAAAATATAAGTTCGGAACAAGGTATGGACATCGATCAAAGCATAAATATGGAGGAATTTTGTCAAATGTTTTAGCTGGAAGTGACCTTTTCGCTACACCACGTATGTCTCTACAAATTTTCTCTTGCACTCTTCCTCTCACGTGAAATCCCCACCTTGTTGTTTCCATTCTTAGCATTATGTTGTGAGAGTCATGTGGGGTGGCATAGCTGGCCAACACATGGTGTCGTGAAATGGCTATATTACAAGTGCTTCGGGGAAATTGTCAAAAAAAAACACAACATAATGAGGAGAATCAAAGAAGTGAGTGATTCAGTTGGAAGTGTGGCCTTCTACAAGTTGTTTTCATCTAGACACACACTGGATTTTTTGTTGATGGTGTTGGGGATGGTGGAAAGATTTGCACATGAGGCAGCCATTCTGTTTTGTTCATATACCTTGGGAAGCTTATTGATGCATTTGGTGCAAATTTCAATGACCCCACTACAATGGCTTCTCAGGTTGCAAATCATGCTCTACACTTCTTGTACTTGGTACTTGTCATCATGGCATTAGGATGGCTTGAGGTATCATGTTGGATGCAAACAAGGGAAACGATAATCAACTCACATGAGAATGTGCTATTTAAAATCCACTTTGAGTCAAGATGTTAGTTATTTTGGTACAAATGGCAAGTAATCTTGAAGAAATTATCAGTTGTGGTTCTAATGACATAGTGGTTGTACAAGATGCAATAAGTGAGAAGGATTTAAAGGTTTTTGATAGTTACAAACATGAAAAAAACACCACATGAGATGGTCGATTTTATGGGAAGTTTGTTGGTGTTGTGGAGCTCTTCATGCTTGAGGGTTAGCGTATACACGACCTTGGACACTATATTGAATGACATAGATGGAGGGGTTGTGGGTGCATGTAAACTATTTGAAAGAGTTCAAAAAGAGAGTTGGAGCCTTGTAGAATGTGGGTAAACCCATCTGGAGCACCACTTTCCCTACGACGCTAATATTCTCCGGAGCATTATCTCCCTTACCTTTTCTTTCATAATTTTCATAATTTGGGTTCTTCATTTGCAATATAATAGAAACGTTAAACCACTAGATAATCATACAAATGGATATGTAACCAAATTTAAATAGTGTAAAGAAATAAAACTTCACCTTGTGATTGACGAAACTAATTTTTTTAATTTAAACATTAAATGTGGTCACTACCATAACCTTATACGATGATACTAGAGTATCCAAATTAAGTGCTCATATCATATCTTCTAGTATTGGAACGAGAGTTAGATGATGTCATCAAATCAAACAACCTTTTTCCTACCTTACAAAGTTAGAAAAGAAAATTCCTAGAGGCTTGCAAAACAACAGTCTGAGCCCCGTAAAAGAGTTGTCAAATGTTGTATGTGTTCCTTGTTATGTAGAGAGTCACATCAAGCATTAGCTCGACCTCGTGTGACTATTTTGCACTCTTTTCACCGCTTCTCTAGGAGCCCCCATCACTCCATTTACACTCTTAAGGATTTTTTAAAAAATGAAAAGTTTTGCTTTCATTTTGACCCACCATTTGAACCCTGAAAACAAAATGCTTATCCACCTTTGCAAACCCTAGTATTTTTACTAGAAAATTTCCTAGAACCTTCAGTTTTGGGAAAACACTATTCTTGATAGTTTGGAAAAGGCATTTTGTAGGCCTCTGGTTGTAGTTTGACTAGGTCAAACTAGACTAATTACAACCAATGGGTTCAGAAAACCCGTCGCCATTTGAAAACGTTTATTCGTGAGATTCTATGAATTTTTTCATTTCTATGAATTCTTGGTGTATAGGAGGACACATAGAAACTTACACATGGTGTGTTTTCCCATTAGAAGACAACATTTGAAAGTGGTTTCTTAGCCTCCGGCCTAGATTGAACATTTTAACAACTAGCAGGAAAACGTAAAAATAAAGTTGTAGGACCTCCGTTGGGTTACCAAACCACCATGGAAACTTGTTGACACTTGTGAATGATTGTTTTGGACTCTATCTTATGGCTTGTTGTGTGAAATTTGACTTTTGGGAAAATAGTGTTTCTCTCTTTCTATCTCTTTCTCTCCTTGGTTATGAAATGATGTGAAATGAAATGAAATGAATACATGTCTCTAAACCTTCTCTTTCAAATGAAAATTATAATTATTATTGTATGTAAATGGGAAACTAAAAAAATTAATTATGCTAGATCTAGGTGGATGTCATGCCAGTGATTTATCGCTCATTTCATGCTCACATGTTTTTGCAGGATGCAAGTAAGATGGAATGAAACAACGTGGGGTGAAATGATTCATTGTATATTTTATAATTTTATGTATATTAATAAAAGGAAATATTTATGTAGTGTTATGTTACAGTAAAGTTAGTTATTGAAATTTGACAATATGAATGAGATGCTAGTTTTAGGGGTGTTTTGGAAATGTGCATGTAACTAAAGGTGTTCTTTTGATTCATATTTACATATGGGAAAAAGAGGGTTGGATATATATATATATATATGTTAAATGAAATTGTAGAGGAAATTCCAACATTTAAAAGTATGAAAAGGTTTATAATTGAAGTTCTATAATATTTTAGATGTCAGGGTTTAAGGGGATGTTCATCCACACATGAGTGTTATTTTGATCCTCAAATTTTGTATTGTAAAAGTTGGATATGTATGTTAAATGAATTTGAATTTAAAATATTGTAGTGCATTTCTAGTGTTCAATAGATGATTAATTAATTAGTGTGTTGTATTCTTACCTTGTAAATGTAATAAAGAGATCTAAATGAAACACTCAACCCTAGTATAAGACTCGTGTATAACTACCTTTCTTGCGTGAATTCTTTTAGTGTGGAAAACTAAAACCTTAGGATAATCTTCAATCGCTACACTTGATGTCACCTTATGGCTTAAGTAAATAAGATCCCTAGTTTGAATTATCATCATAGTCGGTATGTTTAGTGACATCGTCGTAAACCCAATGGTTAGGAGCGACATGGTCAAACTATTTGTGGTGTAAGTAGAGTAAACACTTCCTTAGGATCCTAGTGGACTTCCTTGTCTTACATGAAGTTAGATCTAGAAATCAACTTCATGATCAAAATGAATTCCTTGTGGGATCAGACAAACACAAATGGAGCTAGTGAAATAGTTAAGTTATGACTTAAACTCTGGTTAATGATCCTTTTAGTTCATCATATATAAATGTGTTACCTTGGTTACTAACAACATATCACCTTGGTATTTCATGAAGGTTGTTTAGCATAAATATGTACTCTCACCTTAAACTCATATATAGTTGGGTGTAGATCCTTAGGTGAAATTGGAATTAAACCAAACCTTGGCTAATTAAGGGGTTAACTTGTGGGTAGAAAATGGTAAGTAACTCCTTACAAATGAAATTGATTTGAAATATGTTGACTTTAGAGAACCCAAGGAACTAAAAAACTTGGTCCGTAATCCCTTGTTATGCCCTTTTATGACATTAAGAATAAAAGAAATTTCACATGTAGAATCATGAAATGTAGAAACATGGGATCTTACCTTGAACACAAATCACTTGTGGGTCATGTGTAGTTTATAATGCTTCCAATCATGTACTTCTTCAAGATGTTAGACAATACTTTGTAACTCCTTTGTTATAAAACAATGCTAATAATGAGACCATAATGTGATGTAAGAGTAAAGCATACAAGAGTGAAACGAGATTTGAGGTTAGGAATAATGTCACTCTTGGAGTCCTTATAACTCAATTAGACATTTCCTTGTGTTAAAAAGAATATGAATTTCCTTGGTGAGATCAACTTCGAGAAAACAAAATATATTTATAAATCTAAATAAAATTTCTTGACTTGGAAATGTTGAATGGATTCAACAATTTATCAAACTATATTAACTATGGTAGGGAAATAAAGATACCGTGATCAAAAAATGTTTTGGAAAATGTATCTTGAATCTAAATCTGCCTCAAATCCTAAGATTTCTTTCTTGACATCACGTCAGATTCAATATTGTAGTAAGGGTAAAATTTAAACATTGAATAAACATTTGAGAAACATATAATATTAACATAAGAATGAGAGAATTAAGAACTTTGTATGCAATTTGAAATATGCCAAATAATTATGTAAGTTATGGAGATTGTCGTAAGAGATAAAGAGCCAACTTAAATGGTTGAACTGTAAGTTGAATGTGAAATGAATTAAAGAATCTGTAGGTGGAAAAAGGATAAAATTATCCTTGCACAATAATGTTCTTGGAATGTTAATCGTAACTAAGATGTAATCATGGTAATGATGTGTTGTGGGTTTTCCAATCCTTGAGTCCTTTTCTTGTGGTTGGGTCATTGCTAGCATTCATTCATTGGGGAAAGTGTGGCATCGACATGTATATGGTGTTGTTATCATGTGTCTATGTGAGTCTATGACTTATGTAAGTGTCTTTGTGCATTTGTTGAGTTTCTCTTCTTGGAGCCCTTGTGGTGTTGTGTAGTGAGCAATGTAAGTCAAAAAAAAATTATTCTAGTATTTTTACTATTGTATTTGTGTGTGTAAATGTGGGTGGTTACATTTGGTATTAGAGTAGAGGTTCATGCTCTTGAACCTCGGGAAAGATTGGAGTAGTGATGATTTTTCATGGTGGTGGTGGATATTGGAAGAGTAATGTGATATATGTTGTAATGTGAACAATGTTGTAATTGTGATATTATGAATGCACATGTTGTGCATGTCACTTAGTGTGTATTTTTTATCATGTTGATGTGCTTGTGATGAGAGTATTCACTCTCCTTTTCATGGATTCAATGAAGAGTTCACGTGTGATGTGCTTGCCTTGGTGTGTGTGAAAATAATGTTGTTGTGGATTGTAGAGTGTTGGAGTTTCTTGTTATTTTGGTATGTAGGTGTGTTGATGTGTTGCATGACATAATTGGTGTATAGTGAATTGGATTGTATCGTGATGTTTCCACCATGTTGTGATGAATTGTGTGTGTCACCATGTTATATAGAAATTAATTTTATGTTGTAATGTTACTTGTTGTGTTCATCATACATATTATTTGTGTAATATGTGATGGTTCATGTCGTGATTTAGGGACATATGGTGAACATATGATCCCTATTGTATAGTGCTTACACTTCGGGTGCATTATGTGGTAATGTGATGTATTGAAACCCGTGAAAGTGATGATTTTGTTATACCCGTATATATACCATGTGTAAGATGCTATGGTTAATGTGCACAACCATTGTGTTAGTGATGTAGTTATGTGTTATGTTGTGAACCCTACACTAACTGACCCTAAGGGAAAATTGGTAAAAGTGTATGTTTGGAGTGAGGAAATGTGTACCATTTCCCAGTCACTCGAGCCAAGTATGAGATAGGAAGTGGAGTCTTACATAGGCTGAAAACCCACTTTTGTTCGTTTTGGTATGTATGGCACTTGCTCAATGGGTGTCATGCATATTATGTTTTGGAACACCTTAGGCTCAGTAGATGGTGAATCATACTCCTTTCTCTCTCCCTATATGGTTATCATATGGATTCAACCTAAGTGTATTTATGACTATGTTGAGCCTTGTCGAAGTGGTGGCGGGATGATTCAGACAAAGATGATGATAGTTGTATTATTTGATATGTTATTTAATGAGATGAGGTTTGATGTTCAAGTGTCAACAACTCGTTGAGTACCCCTTTGGTGGTTGTATAAGGCCACATAGTTATTGTGATGTGTTATTTCACTATATGTATTTTATTCAGTAAATTGAACACTTTCCTTTTCTTGCTAGAACCAATAGTTTTCTTGATTGACATGTTCTTATATTTTGGGAATTTATTTGGTTGTTTGCACTAACATGCAGATTTTTGCACTAACCATGGCTAATTAGCCATTTTATTTTCTTAGTTTTAGATTTGTGTATCAAGTTTAAAAGTTTTATAGCCTAGCCCAAGGCTTTGGATTTTTCCACTTGGCATTTGAAATGGATTTTTATGTTGGTTCTAATGTCGTAATGTGTTGGAATAGGGTCATGGGATTCACCATGGAGTGGTGGAACCTATGGACCCACTTCATTTTATAGGGTACACCCTAAGGAGTTACAGATAACTAGTGGGTTGTTGAACCATGAGTTATTATGTCACTTGGGTTAGAGGTATCTGGACTCTATGTGCCTAGGGCCATAGGGTGACCGACCTCTTTTGGGGAGTGAAAAGGAAAATTTATCTTTATTTTATTTAAGGGAGGAATAAGAGGGCTTGAGGCATAAAAGATAAGATATTTGTGGGTGTGATTGATGCTTTCGGAGGTATATGAGTTGCTCTATGATTGATTGGGAGGTATATGTATTTTCTTTGTGATGCTTTGGGAGGTATATGGAGTTGTTTTGTGATGTTTTGGGAGGTGTATGGAGTTGGTGTTATGATTTATGTGTACTTATGTGAGTTGTTTTATGTCTTGTGATATTGTTCCCATTCTTGAAACACATTGTGTATCTATAATTATGGGTTTAAGTTGTGTGAAACAATTGTATGTGTAGATGTTGGGAATTCCATGTGTTATAGTATGTCTATGATACTGAGTACATTTGTGCTAGGGGCATGTATATGAGAAGTACTATGTGTGTGGATCATGTATGTTATTCCATGGTTTGGTTGAGTTCTTGTGATGTGATGCTCAGTAGAAGTATGTAGAGATATGTCTTATGGACAGTTAGTGGTGTGTTTGGTTCTTGTGTCGCATCGTGATGTGTCATTCTGTTGGGCACCCATGAAAATAAGAAAACTGAAATATTAATCAATGAAATACTAAGAGTTGAGGTTAGTAAATACTATTAAGGAAAATGACTAAGTAATAATAAAAAAAAAGGGAACTTCCAATCTTCATAGAACATTAAAATTTTAAGATATTACCAAATTTAGTTACTTCCTTGTGGTCATGTTGTACCGAACTAGTTGTTTAGTTAAGTGACTTATGTCATTATTGAATTTCTTGTCTATGTACCCTTGAGCTTGGTGTTGTGTCACATCGAGGATGATGTTCTTATAAGGGGAGGGAAATGTAGTGCCAGCTGTATATAAAATAAATAAAATAAAATTAAATGAAATAGTGTAATGACGAGGAGGAAGTTGGTGGGTAGGGTGGTTATTTTTGTGTGGTAGGAGTGGACGAGCTAGAGGTGAGTGGTAGGTGGATAAATCCTGTGAAACTATATTTCTCCCCGCATAAAGTACATGTTATTTCTTGAAAGTGCACCTCAGAGAGATGGCCTGCGGGTTCTCTAAGCTTGCAAAATTTGATCTCTCTCTTTACGTGAATCTGATACAATGGAAAGCCTTAGGTCTATGGGTATACCTATTTTGAGGTGAGTCTCAATGGTATCGAGGTAGCGATTCCTTGTTGATGTATGTTGAACTGATTTAAGGGGTTTAAGGGTAGAAGATGAATGTAAAATAATTAAGACTAAGGTGATACACCTAAAATTATATGATAGATTTGACTTACTATATGTACAATTAATATGTGAAAAGATTCTTGATGCAAACGAACCAACAATTTTCTATAGAATTTTAAGGGAAAAACACTTGAGGTATTGAGGGAAAGTATCACAATAATAATGCTAAGATAAACATGCGAGATTAATATCATGCAGAAATCTTTGAAATTTGCAAAAGGGTAAGATGATTAATCTTGAAATTTTCATTCACAAGACTAATAGAAACATACAAAAAGTGCAAATGATTGGAAAGGTAGAAAATAATTCATACTCAGAAGGAAAAGCGTGCAAAAGTGCTTCAAAGTACTCATATATCCAAAAAGTCCTCCATCGTGTGCTTTGAAAGGCACACAATATATAGAAAAATAAATTTCACGCCCTTCCTAAAAATAGCCTAGGCTTGTACTACGCCCATGCATCCTATTTTTATCCATTTTTAATAATAGATAAAGGAAAAAAATAGAACATACAATTTACAAATAGGCATTAATAGCCTTGATTCTGATACAATCAAACTAAAGTTGTTTACTTCTTTTTTAAGAAAACAAAGGTGAATAATTTGCTAATAATAAGCAACTTAACTTGAAAGTCTCTTTCCTTGTGCATGTGAATTCGTCTTCTTGTGTGTTCTAAATCCTCTTGTGAAGTATGAAAAAATAAACTCCTTGTTTGTGAGTAAACTAATTGTAATACTTGCAATATTTGCAAAATAAACATCCACTTTGTAGGGACCACTTGCCCATATGCACATGTTACGATGTTGACCTTTTCTCCATCCCTCTTCCTGGATTTGACCACCCTTGATTATCCGACCTTAGACTATAGCACTAACATAGTTCCTAATGAATTAAACCCTTGAATCACACACATGGTACATTATAATACTCTGCCACTTTTGATTATCATTTTTTGTCGATTTTTGGATTATTTAAAGTGACAATGTTTTCCCCTTTGGGTGATCATTTGATATGTATGGTTTATTTTGGTCATACCCGACTATGTTGATTAGTGATATTATTTGATCATTATTC